>JAOVVH010000023.1:21132236-21142507 GCA_028566435.1 Scorpiodoras heckelii
AGAGAGAGAGAGAGAGAGAGATAGATAGATAGATAGATAGATAGATAGATAGATAGATAGATATTTGGCAAAGTGCAACCAATATATATATATATTTTTATATAGAGTGCATTTTGACTGCATTTAAAAAATAATCAGGATTTTTTTTAAAGAATTCTTGCATACCAGTGGATGATACTGTATACTATCCAAGAGATAATTGTGTAATGTAACTTCATGCTTACAGGATCTCACCTAACATTTGCGTAGGATGTCAGCTATGCTTCACGTTAGTACATGTTTTGCCAAATATTGATATGATATGATGTATTTTTCTTTCAGTATGATGCTACCAGTGTAAAATGTTCAGACTTTTTTACAATAGCTAATTGTAGCTTGATAGGTAGCAGTAATTTACAGTTTTTTCTTGTTCTTTGTTTCTGAACCTATGTAGATTGAGCAGAATGGAGTGCACAAGCTCTGTGGGTTTGCCTGCTTTATTTGATGTGAAAACTGTTGCCATGGTTTTGGTCCTAGGGGAATAGAAGCACAAGCTGTGACAATGTCTGTTACCTCATTTGACACCTGTGGCACACCTTAAGACAGTGTCAGCCGGCACACAGCCGTATTCATCAGCCTCCGATGCAGAGGATCGCTGTGCTGTGAGTCTGCGGGCGTTCCACTCGTATAATCAGAAGCATGTGGTTATTTTTGAATTTGCTTTCTCTTTTTTTTTCCTGCCTGTGAAAGCACAGGCTTTTGTCTCCCCCTCACTGAATCGCGTGCGCACACAGTAGATAGAGAGAGACCGCAGTGTGAAAACTGATCTAAATCGCAAGGAGCGAGCAAGCATCTGCCGAATCTGGAGTGTTCACTCTGCTCTTGGATTTACCTTTTTCACTGGAGCTTACTTGCTTGTTAACCTGAGGTTTTTTTTTGCACAGCTCTCCCATTTGGAGTCGTGAGTATGTTCATTAGCGTGAAGTTTGGTATGTATAATTCACATCCTCTAAACCATGGATGAGGCTATTAGCTTGAAGTAATCTGCCTTGGGTGTTTCTGTTGGACTCCTGTAGAAGTGCACTTCTCTCAGACTAGACATGTCTTGGACGTGGACGACACAATGCCTATATTTCTTTCTTACTTATTCTACATGGCACCACCCTGAATGCCACCATTCATATTTAATGTGCCCACTAAGGCTGTCGGGTGCTGTTAAGAATGTGCTGTGATTGATAACTGGGCCTGGCCAATCTACTAGCCCGAGTCCATTTAGATTATGAATCCCTGGAGGTGTTTGTGGGCTTTCGCCTGCAACACATGCCTGATATTTGAACCCATTTCCTGCCTCTTAGAGCTCTTAGAGTTTTCCTCATAAGCTGAGAGCTCCACATTCCCTCATTGATCCTCTCTTAGGTCTCCACTAGTCTGGAGCCAGAGCCCAGAGTGGTGTGTGCTACTCGTGGGCAGTGGCATCACACTCCTACATCCACCTTGCTTTCCCACTTTTCTCAGCAGCATTAAGCTGCTGGATGCTTGACCTGCAACTTGATTAGGACAGACAGTTCACCAGAATTGGATGGATTTTGGAGTCACGGACACTTTGCTTGTATGTTTTGTCTTTGTGGAATTCAGGAGGGGATGCTGTAACTTTATCCAGATGCGTTCTCCCTCCCCCTCTCTTGCTCTTGCTCCTCATTTTCCGTGGTGCCTCGTCGCTTGACAGCTGTTGGAGTTCCTTTCCAGCCGTGAAGGATCCAAAGTGGCAATGAACTACATATTCGGGAACAGCACGCTGTACCCACGGGGAGGCCGGGCCAATACTGGCACAGCTCACAGTGCCCCCGGGTCGAAACAGCGGCAGTGGGCCAAGCGCAGCTCCAGTGAAGAGCTGCCCTCATCATCATCTCGCTGGCAGCAGCTGCTTGCCTTCTTCACACGCCGTAATGCCTTCAGCGACTGCATCACAGCCGGGGCTGGACAGGTAAACTCTACCATGCCTACCACCTGTTGCAGAGATGCATATCCTTCAGCAGGGAGTGTAGGGATGTTTATTATGAGCATTTCATTTGGACATTGACTGGTTTAATGTACTTGTCTTAGACTTTTAACTTATCTCTATTTTCCAGCTGTATTTGACTTATATAATAATCTGGCATATCAGATATGTACATTTTGAAAAGGTTGGTGCCATTATATAATAAACTCACTGGACTCATCACTGTATGTTCCCAAGGGTTCCAATATGTGGATCTTTTATTTCTTCTCTAACAGTATGCCACAATTTTAACCAGATATTCTGAATCTCTAAATTTACCCATCATACAATATCATTTGTTCTTTTTATGTTCATTAAGTTCACGTTCATTTCATGATTGCGGCCTTCCTTATTTCACTTCATTCATGATCATGTCGTGAGCTCTCAGAATGTGACTCGTGTCGTTTATGTGGTCACCATAAATCAGTGTTTACCTAATGAGATTGGAAGGGCTTCATTGTTTCATAAGCACTCAGAAGTCCTTTGCAATGAAAGACACAGTGAACAATCACACTTGCCTGCTTCTCTGAGTGGCCGTTTCCCAATGGGGCTCAAGCACTTAGTGGGTGCATGAGTGATGTCCCTATACCTGTCATAAGATTTAATTATAGGATGTGGTTAAGAGGCTGGAGTCGTGCCTCCTTGCGTCTCCTTTGTGACCTTGGTGTCCAGCGTCCGGTCACAGAAGGGACAATGAATTGGGCAGCTGCAAATGGGCTGCACCACGTGCACGCTTATTGTACTTTTTAAAGTCTGAATGCTGGTTAACAGGGTCATGACCTGAAATGAAACCTGCAAGAATGGATCATGCAACAAAAGGGTTTCCAGCCTACCTCTTTATTCTCCCCCTCGACTCTGTTACCACAAGACTATAACTTCATCTCTTTTTCATGACCGCTTTTCAAAAGGCAAAAGCACCAAGTGCGTAAAGGAACATTATTCACTTATCTTCATGGTGCAGTGTATGACACTGATGAGACCGAAAAGAGATTTGACTGCTCATACTGAGATAAAAGTCTGCTCTTCCTTTGTGTTAATGATATAAAATAACACAGTATACACAAAGGAATAAGAGGCCCCTGGGAATGACACTGAAGAGATTTTGGCAGTATGTTATATAACCGTTTATATGACCAAAACGTTATTGCATTTTAAAAAGATTGCTTAACAACATCTTAATAGTGCACGTGACTTCACTGTTTTTCAGAATCTAAAGTTGTGGATATGCTGCTTTTGTTAAGCATATTGGATACATAAGGAATAAAACACAACCGGCGATTTGTTAGAGAAAAACATTCAATGAAGGGTGATGTGATGCAGTCTTATGTGAAGTGAAATAACCACTGACGCTGTAATGCTGATTATTTTCCACTAACAGCACACCTTAAAGTTTGTTATACCACAGCAATCCGCCAACAACTACAAATTTTTTCTCAAAGAGGAATATATTTCATCTGTTCATACTTACATTTAATGTCTTGGAATGTCCAGTAAACAAGTTAGTCCCTGTCATTTGGTAATAGTTCCTGCTATAAGGAGTTGTTCCTTAATAAGCTAATAAAACAAACACACAAAAAAATGCAGCTTATTACTGAGAAAATGCAAACTGTATACCTCTGACACTGGAGACTCCTTCCATAAACATGTTTGTAAAGAAAGCTTCAACATATCAACAATGCTTTGGGGAAATAACGTTTTTAATGTTTGTTATCAGGCTTACGTGCACTGTCCAGCATACACGTAGAATGAGTGCATGAATATAAACCTGGGATTACTTTCGCAGACAGCACTACTGCCAGAGCTTCCTGACGATTAATCACCTTCCGGCCAATTCCAGATATTTGCAATTCCATGATGGGACCTCTGCTTCAGTGTAATAACTACTGAAGCAATGGAATATATTGAGTGTCAATCAGTTTGTAAGGTGAAATTTAGGCTCTTAGTCATTGTTGATCCATAGAGGTGTAGGGTTTATGAGTACAACCTCACCGGTAATGTGAACTCGTATCTGTTGTACTGGTTATAGCTTATATGAAAGAGGCTCTTGTTATATGACGTGCCACTAAAAAGAATACATTTTCTCTCTTTTAGCTTGAGTCAGAAATAATTTATAAGCTATGGGAGCAAACTTGTCCTTAAATGCAAATGAAATACTAACTCGGGTATGGAGGAAAAGGCCCAGGAAAAAGATGAATTTTGGTGGAAGGCATCATGACCTGTATGATAAACTTTGAATTGCTAATTATGTAAGAAAATGTGATTATGTTGTCTTGCTACAATGCTTAAACTATAATAATAATATTAATAATAATAATAATAATAATAAAAATAATAATAATAATCATCGTCATCATCATCATTTCCTGGTTAATGTTAGAGTTGATGGTGTATGTAGGTGTACTGATGCCTTCATTTGCTTTTAACACACAGGGAATAAGTGTTATTGCTTGATAGATAGTTGTAGTCAACATGGTTTAGAAACCTGATGTTCTAGCTGTCCATTTTTCTACCTTTTGTCTTTTGTACATTTGTTTACTAGCCTGTTGCATGCTATGTTCATGTGTTAAATCAATCAGCTCATGCTCTGAAGGCTATGTGAAGCAGAAGCTCATTGTCAGTCCCTGTTGTTCTTGCTCATGCAGATCTATTTCTGGCAGAGGCAAACCTGCAGTGCTATTGCTGAGCTTTCCTAACCAACATATTTCCTGCATATACACACACATAAAGAGCCTTTGCTCTTTACCTCTTGCTCAGCTTATAGGATTGCAAATGTGGGATCTAGACAGAGAACTGCAGACGGGTTTGCAGTAACACGATTCGCAGATCTACGCTTTATTAAAATCCTCAATTTTCTCCTATTTTTAAATAGACAATTCTGTGAACTGCTGTGTTTTCTGAATTTCATATCTGAAACACAAATTCTGCTCCTAATCAGGCCAGTTTGCAGTCTGAGATAAGACACGAACGAGCCTCTCTCTTTCGTCCGGAGGAGGTGCATAACCCTCCTGGACTGGCTGCGGCTTCAGCTGTTGCCATGGTGTTGCCATGGTAATCAGCAAGCAAGGAAGCACAGTCATGTGGCAGCACTTGTTTATTTATTTCTCTTATCTATCAAGCGCAGCATTCTGAATGACAGTGTGTGTTGTGCGACTGAGTGATTGAACGGTCCTCGGTCCACCGTCTCCAGAGTGTTTTCCTGTTAAAGCAGTGCATTAACCCCCGTCGTCCTGGCCAGGATGAAAGAGGGACACACTTCACTGTTTGTGACACGGCAAGGTCATAGTGATTTAGAATGGGATCAGTGCTTTGATGATGCATTGTTCACATCTCGGCTGGCTCAGCCATTCGAGCAGCAAGTTGTGGGCTGTGTGGGAAGGAGGTTCGCTCAGCTATGAATCACAGCAGCAGGCGTGAACACTCGCCCTGCAGACAACACAAGCATGAGTGTCTCCCTGCAGAGAGCGCAGCACCAACACACTGGACCACCTACAGCTCTCTTAAAAAACTGTACACCCACTCACGGCTGTTTTCAGAGTTGGTGCGAGATGTACATTGCTAGAACTAAGAAGTGTTTTTAATGTATTATCTTACAGGCTTGTGTTTCACCTTCACAGCCTTCATGGGCTGTTTTCAGAGCTGGCAACCTGAGATCAGAAGATACATAAGGGAAAGTTAGCTTACAACTTAAGTTGAGTAGTACTCCAGTTACATTTTACGGAAGGCCCTTGTTAATTGATTCAGAAAATGAATACATGAATGAATTAAATACTCAAATTAATCAACTGCTTTAATTGAGCAATTGTGGTTCCTACCATCATTATTCAGCAGCTTATACACTGAAGTACCAGAAAAACTGGTACTGCAGCCTATGCAAAGTACGTAGCAACGGCATCCATGCACATCACTGGTTGCATCCGCCAGTGCGTATATAAAGTGATAGACATCTATGGAAGCTTGTAGAGCTGTTTCCACTGTGAGAATGGCAAGTTATCCCAAGTTTGTATAATAGTTAGAGCTCATGAGAGGTTCATAGCATTTCGGAGGTAGAAGCAAAGTTTGGATTTTCACGTACGACCATTCCAAGGGTGTACCGTGACTACAAGAATTCCGGCAAAACCTTGACCCTACAACAGCAGTGTGGCTGTAAAAAGACTCTGGGTGAATGTGACCAGCGTCGGTTGGCAAGAATCGTTTCACGCGATAAGCGTGCAATACTGCCTCAAGTAAAGTTGGAGTTCAATACTGGTGCCTCAACAGGCATCAGTGTGAGGACTGTACAACGTTCCCTCCAAAATCATGGGGGACCTACTTAGTATTAACTGGTATACCGGTTGTTCTGGTACTTCAATGTATAATACCACTTGATTAAACACATCCTATGTTTTTGCACTATAAGTACAGTGGAAACATACGTGAAGCTTAAGCAGAGAGGAAATGCTGTTGTCTCCTGTTGAGATTTACAGCAAATGCCTGGAAAAGATATTTTTTGTGCACACGATGAAGTGTGTCCATGAGGTGTTAAATCAAGGTTGTGATATAACATGTACTGTATGTGATATAGGCTTATTTATCATAATTTTAGTTCGCTATGTTGATTTATCGAAATACAAAATTGACACCAATGTATTTGTAAGTTCTTCAATGTATTCAAAATTCTTCTGTAAAGAAAATATGCCCACAGTTTAAAGGATAAGCAGACCAAGCACTCCACTGTAACTATGGTTACAGCGAGCAATACTATTAATTAATGATATGTATGTTTATGTTGCTCTCTAAGCTTTCTGGGTGTTTTTTCATACCCAAAACATTTTCACTCACATGCTGTGGTTATATTAATTGTCAGACACCAGCTCTGGGCTTAGTACTGCTCCTGACATGAGTTTACAGTATATGCAAAAGGAATCAGGGCTTAAGGCTGCTAGGTGTAAGATTTTGGAATTTCACACTCTTCAGTAAAAAGTGCTGTTGCAAGCTGTTTGCAGAAGAACATTTCATAACATGGGTTGTGCTGTGCTCTTCCTCTCCTGTGCAAATGAATCTCACAGCTGCAACTGTACACATTTAGATTCAAGGCTTGTATCCCAAACCAGATAGATAGATAGATAGATAGATCGATTGATCGATCGATCCCAGTGTGGTCTTCTGCTGTTGTAGCTCATCCCTGTCAACATTCAATATGTTGTGCATGCAGAGATGAGATTTATCACTGTTTTAAAGTGTGATTATTTGAGCTACTGTATCTTTATATATATAATATAGCCATTTTAATGTAACCTGTCTTAGCAGCAAGGTGTTTCCACGGACAGAACTGTCGCTAACTCTACCCTCTGTGTGCCTAAGCAGAAATCAGAAATCATCAGGCTGTGTTTGTGCATTTTGTTGTGCATTTTGAAATGCTTTTCTGCTCACCAGTTGTACAGAGTGGTTATGTGAGTTACTGTAGCCTTTCTGTTAGCTTGAACCAGTCTGACCATTCTCCCATGACCTCTCACACCAACAAGGTGTTTCTGTTCTCAGAACTGCTGCACACTGGATATTTTTATACGGAGTAAACTCTAGAGACTGTTCTGTTCTCCAGCCTGAATAAAATAAATGAATAAAAAGACACAGATCTGGCAACCAGACTGCTTGAATCACTCGCTTCCATCCAGTATAGCTGAGTTTGAAAAGCAAAATATAAAGATACTCACAAACATCTCCCATTAGTCACTAATCATCTATCACGAGTGCTATAGTTAAAATATCCTCACGGACAAATAACGATACAAACTCCACAATGAGGAAAATATCAAGGCTGAATATCTTCTATCATTACAGAATCCTTTTAACTTTAAGTTAAAGTTTAGAGTCACATGTACGTTACAAAGGACTCCGTGCAATAGCGAGTAGCACATAAGTCTGTAGTTACCGGTATGTCTGAGGTCTGAACACCAATGTGCCCTATTTTTATTTTAACTCCTTGCTAATGTGTGTATAACTCAATTCTGTGATCCATTTAGATGCCATTTAAGATATCTTCTGTATATAAAAGATTAAGCAAAGTGTTTTGTTACTTTGCAGACTTCCGGTCTTAATTACTGCTTTCTTCTGGACAGTCAAATGTTTGGAAGTAATGTAGTTTCAAAGTGTGGAGTGAAATATCTTTACCAGTATGCTGCATTTAAAAACATCACTGACAGGAATAATTAAAATCACATTTCTTTGTGCCTTACTAGCTTCATTCTCTTTGATACCATGTTTCACTGCCATCCCCATAGCTAGCAGAGCAGTTAGCGAAAAGTCCGACTTGAACGCAGACTCCGTCAACCTCAAATTCACGTCGGCATTCATCAGCTGATGAGCTTATCAAACTGAAACTGAGCAAGTTTACATCACTAAGGCTAAGCACTGTAATTAGGGTAGGATTACCTTCTCTTTTTGTCTAGACTGCATTAGAACACCATGCATGTCGTGTCTCAAAGCTCTCAAGATGCAAAAGAAACTCTGAAATTGCTTTAAATACTGATTAAACTAAGATTCAATTGATTTTCCAGACTATTGTAGTGTCTCAACACCATCGATTGAGATTGTATAAAGCAACAAGACACTGGATAAGCAGCACTTATCCTTAAGCTGACACTACCATTTCATAGTAAAGGTTATGATGATATATGTGTAACTTCTAATAATGAATAATATGCCATTGCTGACTGATCATGTTTTATTTCGATGATGTCTACAAAAAGGCAAGTTCAGATTCCTTACGTTTAGACAACCTGAAATTTACATTTGAATATTGTCATACAGCATGAATTGTATTGCTGCAATGTTATACACTTCCAGTGTATCGTTTTTGCAGACACGCTGTATGAGTGTACTAGATTTTGAACCTGAATGTGATTAAAATGAGGCAGATGCAAAAGAGAATGGAAAAAAATGTTCATTATTTGTGCTGGCTTTTTATGGCTTTTAAATTAAAATGCACTTGTTATGTCTAAAAAAGGCACCACACATTAACTAGAATATTCAGAGGGAAATGTAAAATAGTGATTGTAAACCTGAGTGTAGCTTCTTGTCATACATCACTACACTGAATGTTCTTTGTCTGTTATTGCAGGGATTTGCCTCAAGCACAGAGCTTGTGTTAGCTAGGGCGGAGAAATGGAAACAGAAGCGTATATGATAAAGGGTACAGTCATCAGGAAATGCTCAGATGATGAGCCATGGCCCTGTGCTAACACAGGATTGGTCTACACTTTAGATCTGAAAAAGAAAAATGCTTTTATCAGGAAGAAAGAGCATCTTTTTTTAAATAGAGGTGGTTCCTACGCACTAGTTGTTTCACTCATATTGCTTGATAGCCACCTACCAAGTGAAAAATCCATTAATATTACTTTTCTTTATAACTACAGATCATGCAATGTCATAGAGCAGCTGAACATGATTGGAGGAGATGATAGCTGCCCTTTTTATATATACGAGTCAGTAGATGATTGTCTGGAGCTGGTCTCATTCGAGTCTTCAGGGCATAGAAGGAGTCCATGAATCCCAGCGACCCGGGACAATGAACTGTCTTGGACCCCTGAGTTGCAAACTCCAGAGGAAATGCTTTATACTTAGGAGCCCAGGAGATGATGTTTAGAAGTTAATGTTCAGGATAATGTGTTAATGTTCAGTGACTGAACTGTTGTCCTTCTGAAAATGTTTCAGACCCACTCAGGTCCGACACACAGCAAGTTTATAAAAGTGATATGATTCCAGGGCTGGTGGGCAACTGATATGGTTAGTTGAGCTTGTCTTTTTCTTAATTCGGTGGCTGGAAAGGCAAGTTGTGTTGCCAAAAACAAATGGAATGCCTTCTTGAATATATGTAAGCAATATATGTAAGCTATTGTATGCAAATGATTATAACCCAGATACTAAAACGTCTGATGGTATTCTTAGCCCTTGACATAGAGCTGAAGATCTTTGCCCGAACCCGACGGGACCCGACGGGTTGGGTCGGGTTTGGGCTTAATTTCTGTCATTTTACACGGGCTCGGGTCGGGCTCAGGTTTACGCGGTAAATGAGTGGTCAGGTGATGCGTTTCGATTAGCGCCAAAAACCCAGCTGGAATTTCAACGATTATTCACCATTGAATCAATGTCAAGTCAAGGTTGATTCACCGTTGAATTAGGTTTCGTTTTTGAAAAGTGAGTCAACGTTGATACCGCAACGCTGTTTCAACGTCTTGCTTTTCAACACAAGATGCAAAAATGGATGCCGAGGAGGTGA
>JAOVVH010000023.1:21167102-21179666 GCA_028566435.1 Scorpiodoras heckelii
CTACAATGCAGAACATTTTTAAATAATGAAAAACCACTGAATTAAAGGTGTGTCCAAACTTTTGACTGGTACTGTATAATATAATTTTGCAGTTGTTTCCAGTATATATATACTTGTACAAGTATATTAAAAGTCAGTGATGGTCTAAATAGTCCAATAAAAGTCAGTGACAGTCTAAATTTAAATTGGTTAAATTTAATTCCTTTTTTAATTATGTGCATGAGATATGTTGAAGGTCAGCCATTTTTAATTTTGCGGTTGTTTCCAATCTTGGTTCTGTATTTACACCTTGTTAGGTTCCACTCTGTTAGGCTTCTGCTTCGTAAACAGGTGGAATAATTTCTTATTTCACCTGTTAGGTTAAGTGCTTGTACCATACATGCATTAAAGGTTTTTAAAAATGTATGATGTTCATAAAGCACTGCATATGAGGGATGAGTAAAGCAAGAGGAAGTTAGCTGTACTCAGCAGATACTGAAGAATCGAGGGATTACGTTATCTTTGTCTAACTCAATGATTAATCTACGGTAAAGAATTTATCAAACAATTACTATGAATACATCATGAATACATATGAACTGTGTGTAACTTTAAATGTCTGGCATTGGTATAACCTTCACTATAGGCTACAAGCACATGAAAGAGCTTGATTTTGAGTACAGCGTACTACTTTAGAGTACAGCCTATTAACGTCCATGCCTTTTTTATTATTTTTTTAACGAGTCGCGAGTCAGCGTGACTGCAGATGGCTGATCTGTGTTTGTTTCACTGGGGGTGGAGTGTATGGGTCAAATCTAACACTTAGCTTTACCATCCTTAATCCACTTCATTGGAGGGATTTGTTATCGGAAAAGTGCCGTCATCAAATACATCGCACATTAAAATTAGTGCATAAGTCTGACTGAGACATGAAATTCAAAACCTTTGAATGAAAGCATCATCAAGGTTTGTTATATAAGGACATAAGGACATGCATTAAAGTCTTTGCACCAGGGTTGCACTTCTGCTGATGGATTTTGCTCAGTCGTTTTCATGTAGGATGTTGGAAGGGAATGTGTTGGAAGGAGAACAAAGTCATGTGGTTGTACTGCCATCTAGAGGCTCTGAATGAATGCTTCTCCTTTCAGCTGCTTCTTTAGTTATTTGTCTTGTTCTTTAGTAAAGATTTATGGCTTCTGGTAAATTGTTTGCATTTAAAATGCATTTAAGAGGAAATGGGGAGAGTATTTATTTTTGTAATGTAGTTAAATCTAGTTACAGCATTATGGCTGTACAGCTTATTTCGTGAATGTCCACTAGAGGGAGACATATCCACTGACAGAGCATAATTAGCCATTTTTACAAGGGCTGTGTTTACAAGAAATTAAATTATTACCTGTAGGTATTTATACACTGTTGTAGTTATGTTTCCCCCTGAAATCTTGCAAACATGTTTATAGGATTTACATTGATATTGATTACACTACTGGCCAAAAGATTACATATACACTGGCAACCATCTTTCCATAATTGGCAGAGATTTATACAACAGCAGTCATTGGCAGAGTTTTGAACTCTTGTATGCAGACACTCATATTATTATTCAATATATTCTATATTATCTACATTTCAGCAAAAGGTTTCTGTATGCACAGTCATTTTTATTAATGTTATATGATATTTTTATTGTTATAATGTCGTATTCACGTTTCTGTACTTGGAACTGTTGATTTAATATTCCAGTCAGTCATTTTCTCAGATTATTAAAAGGTTATGCGCAAATTTTCTTGCATTCCATCCAGATATGCATTTGGTCATATAGATCTGCTAAACCTGAAAAAGATGAATAAGGAACTGGGGGAATTTGTTTACCTTGTGTATGATCAGATTTGACCATATACAGCATTGAAGAATACAAGACACTGTGTCCTCAAAATGTCTATTTTTTACCTAACACCAGCGTCAAAGACAAGGTATTTAGCTAACAGAAGGCCATCGCAAATCTGTTGCCAAAAAGTTTCAAGTACACCATTGTATAGGATGTCTTTGTATGCGGTAGCATTACAATTTCCCGTCACTTCCCATAAGGGGTCGAGACCAAACCTGTTCCAGCATGACAAATCGAGGTCCATAATGACATGGCTTGTCAGGTTGGAGTGGAAGAACTTGATGGGACTGAACAGAGCCCTGACCTCAAGTGCAGTGCCTGACATTAGTGCCTGACCTCGCTAATACTCTTGTAGCTGAATGAACACAAATCCCCAGAGCCATGCTCCAAAATCTCATGGAAATCCTTCCCAGATGAGTGGAAGTTATTATAACTGTAAAGAGATAACTAAATCTGTAATGGGATGTTCAAAAAGCAGATATGGGTATAATGGTCAGGTACACATATGGTGTATAAAACTGTATATGTATCTGGTTTTAAGCATGCGTACTTAAATGTTTGATCTGTAAAATATGTTCACTGGTTCAGTATTTTAAATCTTGTCCATCTTGCTGCCTTGTCTAACCAGGGAGCCTCGGAAGGTGGTGCTACACCGCGGTTCCACAGGGCTTGGCTTCAACATTGTGGGTGGAGAGGATGGAGAAGGCATCTTCATCTCCTTCATCCTGGCTGGAGGACCTGCTGATCTCTGTGGAGAGCTGAGGAAGGGAGACCGCATCATCTCTGTAAGAATTATAGAGAGCGAGTAGAATTTTCAGCCAATTATAACAAGTACCTTTTTGTCTCATATACTCATTAACAATGCGTGTGTGTGTGTGTGTGTGTGTGTTTTGCAGGTAAATGGAGTGGATCTCCGCAGTGCGACTCATGAGCAGGCAGCTGCTGCTTTGAAAAATGCTGGTCAGACCGTCACCTTAGTGGCTCAGTACAGACCAGAGGGTGAATATAATCCTTCTTACGGGTCAATTCCAGAAATATTGGCTTCCTTTAAGAGATTGAGCAAATTTTTTTATATGAAATGAACATTAAACACATACACATGTTACATGTTTCCTTCAAGAAGAATATGTAAAAATAAAAGCACACAAATTGTTATCCTTGAAGAGAAAAGGTCATATCTATTGTTCTCAAGCTTCAGGAAATCTCCTTTTGCAATCAACAGTTTTCTTTTTCTCTTTGGTATAAATACATACATGTAAGATCCATTTCTCTTCATAATTATAGGGGAATCCAATGAGTTTTAACACAAAAAGATGCAGGCAGGTGACTGGTGTCCAGCACAAGTCAAAAAATAAAAGATACCATTTAATTATGAATAGCACAATCAGTACCAGCAGTTTGGAAAGTTATAAATTGTCAGGAAGAGGATGCATGAGCCTACTTTTTGACCATAAATACCATTAGTATGTTATAAATGGAGCCTGCATAGAAATGCCTACTGTAAAATATAGCAGAGGTTCACTGATGGCCCAGACATACATCCAAATCAGCAGAGAACATTTGCATTTTGCGCTGGTCATCTTAAAATAATTTTTAGTCATGTGGTGGGAACAGATGAAGGAAGTCCATATGTAAAAACCTAAAACCAAAAATGAGCTAGAACTATACTGTCCTGGGAGAGTGTTTTCTGGCCTGGTTAGGCATTATAGGACGAGGCTCAATGCTGTTCTCACAAAGTTAAACATAATATTAATTTTAGAAACTATAAATTTGCAATACTTATTTTACTCTAGTTTTACAGATAGTTTCTAAAGTTATTATTGTCACTAAATGCACATTTAACATTGCATGAGTTCATTTTGCTGATTGTTAATAAAAGATGCTAGTAGTTCTGAAACTGACTATATATTTTTATATTTTTATATCAATATCATCTTTTTTTTAAAGTCTTATAAAAATATGTAACAATAAAGCCAGAAATACACAGGCGAAGAAATAGGTCTCTTCATTAACAGACACAGCAGCCAGAGCTGTAGAGCTGTAGTAATGCAAAATACATCACAATGCCACCTATGCACATCATTGGTTGTGTCGACCAGTGTGTATATAAAGCAGTAAGCATCTATAGAAGCTTCTAGAGTTGTTTTTGCTGTGAGGATGGCAAGTTATCACGATTCTGTGATTTTCAACACAGTTTAATAGTTGGATCTCATGAGATGGTCATAGCATTTCGGAGGAAGAAGCAAAGTTTGGATTTTCACATATGAACATTTCAAGGGTGTACCGTGACTACAAGTTTTTCTGGTACTTATATACGTATATATTAGTATACTAGTAGTGCTTATCTGTTTTCTTGTGTTTGCCTTCACCAGTCTTTGCTGCTTGAAATTTGCAAACACAAGGGCTGCATTTTTAATCATATTTTTAATCATTACTCTAATGTGAGCTTCAATGAACACTGCAATAAAACTATGTCTTAAAACTGGAAAATAATAGTGCTGCTTCTCAAGTTCCATTACATCCATTAGATGAGGTCATTAGGGTAGGACCTCAATTCTTAAACAGACCATAATTGCCTATTACATGGAAAAAGATGAGTGCCGTTAAACCAAACTAGAAGTTGAGGTAATTAATTGTGTGAAATGGTACCAAAGAGCAGAGGGTTTTTTTTGTGATTAAACTTTTATTGAATTTTAGACCAGCGTAGAAATGTAACATAAAGCAAGCAGAAAGTGACAATGTATATGTATGCAACTTAAAATGGAGGGCATTAACTAATAAATAGGGAACATTTAATTACAGTGGGACACATGAGCAAATGGGTGTGTGTTTAAATGGAAGGGTGCTAAACCATGATCTAAGGGCCCTAAATGTAGTGAAGAAATCGTTCCCATTTCAAGAAATACCATTCTATCCTCCCCAGCAGAGAGAAGGATACCTGTTCAAAGACTGACGCACTAGCAAGCAGATATGCCAGTCTGTGATGTGTGATGTGTGAGCTGATTTCCATTGTTGAACAAGCAGTCTCCTACTCAACATAATAGTGGTCTGAACCCATTTATATAGAGGTGATTGTGTATTTGAGAATGGACTGGTTTCCCAACAAAAGTAGGTGAATGCAAAAAGGGACTTCCTAACTAGCAATTCTCTGGATACAATCATGGACTGATGTCCAAAATTCCTATACTTTGGGTATTTATCATACCCTCGTCAGGGCACTTCCAGCACCCACATGACGTGATCTTTGAGCTACACAGGTTGGAATAAGGCTTTGGGATGGTATTTATTTAGGTTGAGAGCTTCACAATCTGAAACAGAAGATGATAACACATAACATTTGCATGGAAAGGAAGTCTCTGGACTGCTAACAAAGGTCAAGACCTCATCTGCATAAAGTGTCACTTTATACAGTGTGGGCCCCGGCTCAGATATTGGGAAGTTAGGATCTAGGTGAATAGCGACAGCTAACGGTTCTGGGACGAGAGAAAAATGGCCTGGGGGGTGAATAGTTTGAATAATTTGAAGTAAGGGGAAATGAGTCCATTCGTTACAGCTGTGGTGGGTTTTTCTATAGATTAAGCATAGCAGGTTAAGGAAGACCTCTCCAAATCCCAGCACTCAAGGACTAAATATAAATATTCACACTAGACTCGCATCTAATGACAGGGCCACTGTGGTAACAAAGTCCTCCCTAACAGAGGATTATATCTATCATTCTATAAATCAGGTGTCATGTTATCTGTGGAGTGGTGATTTTGTATAAATCCCACCTAGTCGGGGTGGACCAGGCAGGGCACAACCTTGTTTGATCTATTGGCAAGGATTTTTGAGAAGATAAAGTTATAATAATTAGTCAGAGACTTATCAATCGAGTATCAGTGGAGCTGAGTACAAGTACTTGTAAAAATCGGCTGTAAAGCCATCAGGGCCGGGAGCTTTGCCTACAGGTAAGGTTTGTATAATTTCCAAAATTTCGTCAGTTGTTATTGAAGTGTGAATTGTATATTTCTATTCACTTAACAGAGTTGGGAGATCTAGGTCACATTTAAGTCAAATTCATATATGTCTCAATCCCCCTTCCCTACCTCTGATTCAGATTTTGTAGAGATTATCACAGAACTTTTTAAAAGTTTTATTGATTTCCAAGGATGCCAGAATGCTCCCTTATTGTCCCATTACCTTTGTATTCCAACTACACAGACTCAGTCCCCTGTTGTGATCATACTTGCTCATATATTGACTTAAAGCCTAGGTACAACACAGCCTCAAAACAGAAAACATTAACTGAAGGCGATGCAGTCCCTGTAATCATCAAATTGCCACTCTGATCTGTTGCCTGGGAGGATTTTGAGAGTGGAGTCTTCCCTTGGATTCCCTAAACTTTTGGTGCTTGAAATATCCAGATTTAGTGGTCTAATTTGTACGATGTACCCATTCAATGATGTACCCATTCAATGCCCCCTTGAAAAGCCAATTCCTAAAAATTCTGGCATTATTTTCTCCAGAAATCCAACAGCATTCCCAACAGCCTTTGGGGAAACCTCAAAATACCAGGTTATTTCTTCCCCCTCTGGCCTATAATTCATCATACCTACTATACATTTGTTCCATTTAAGACATGAGGACCAGAAGGTCACCCTTGTAACCAACTTGGCTGTGTCTTCAAGGAAGGAAAGCTGGGCCTCAGCTTTATCCAGATGTCCTGAAATGATGATAATGCCATTTCAGTTGGCCAAGTTGACTGATTTCTGACAATGTTGCTTTCTAGTTTGCTTCAATTTGCTTCATATTGTGTTTTTTGTCTATATATTTCAGGTATGCTACCCAGGGTGTTTAGTAATTAATTCACACTAACTCACAAGAGATTTTGAAGGATAAATTCAGGAGCATAACCATAATATTGTGTTTTATTTATCAGTATGGAGAAAGTATTTATTAGAAGCATATATTGCATTATACAGGCCCATAATATAGGGCAGTGGTGGCTCAATGGTTAAGACTCTGGGTTACTGATCAGAAGGTCAGGGGTCTAAGTGCCAAGCTGCTGCCAATGGACCCCTGAGCTGATCCTACCTGACCCTGCACTCTGACCCCAACTTCATGTGATAATAGGTATGGAGTAAAATGAACCATTGTGTCACTCATTGAGGGAGGAGTTATAAAGTTGGATGGCCACAGGGGGCACTCTGTGGTGCATTTTGGTGGAATGAGTCGTTTACTGAATGTGCTCCTGTGTCTCACCAGTATGTCATATAGTGGGTGAGAGACATTGTCTATAATAGCCCGCAGCTTAGACAGCATCCTCCTCTCCGACACTGCCATCAGCGAGTCCAGCTTCACACCCACCATATCCCTAGCCTTGTGGATCAGTTTGTTGAGTCTGTTGGTGTCTGCCACCCTCAGCCTGCTGCCCCAGCATGCAACAGCATAGAGGATAACACACGCCACCACAGACTCATAGAAGATCCTTGCTTGCATGTCCTTGCTAATATGTCCAACAATTGCAGCATCATCAAAAAACTTCTTAAGGTGGCAGGTCTCTGTACAATAGCTGAAGTCTGTGGTGTAGAGGATGAAGAGGAAGGGAGAGAACGCGGTGCCCTGCGGGTCCCCGGTGTTGTTGAGTACACTGTCTGTCACACAGTGCTGCAGGCGTACATACTGTGGTTGGTCAGTCAGATAGTCTACAATCCAGGACACGAGAGGGGCGTCTACCTGCATTGCTGTCAGCTTATCACCCAGGAGAGCAGGCACTGAATGCACTGGAGAAGTCAAAAATTATGACCCTCACTGTGCTGGCCGGCTTGTCTAGGTGAGCGTAGACTCTGTTGAGCAGGTAGATGATGGCATCCTCAACTCCCAGGTGGGGCTGATAGGCAAACTGGAGGGGATTCAGAAGTGCCTGGACCATGGGCTGGAGCTGATCCAGGATGATCCTCTCCATGGTCTTCATGATGTGGGATGTCAGTGCCACTGGCCTTTGACATCACTGGAACGCGGCGTCTTCAGAACAGGAACAATGCAGAACGTCTTCCACATCACAGGCATCCTCTGGAGACTCAGGCTCGTGATGAAGACATAGTGCAGTACATAGGGGGCATCTCTTTAGTTGTCTTCTCACCTGGCCAGAAGTGAGGTTTACTGTAGAGGTGATGGGTGGGGAAGGGGTGGAGGTGTGAGGTGGGTCTGTCACAGGAGGGGGCAGGCTATCACTATGGAGAGGAAGCATGAGTGGATTGGGCTGATGAGGACCGGCAGCTCATTAGCTCATTTTAGCTCATTGACACTGTCCACATTGCCCTCTCCTGCTCTGTTGTTGCTAGACGTGAAACTGGTTATTTTCCTCATTCCACTCCAGTTTCCTCCTATATTTGTCCTCCCTGATTGTTGTCTTCAGTTCCCCCTGGACTATTCTCACCTCCTCCCTATTTCCAGCTCTGAAGGCCCTCTTCTTCTTTGATGTCCTTTGTTACCCACGGCTTGTTATTTGGGTAACATTTAATAGTCCTGGATGGGACAGTGGAGTCCACACAGAAGTTAATGTAGTCCGTGATACATTCTATGAGCCCATCAATGTCCTCTGCATGCAGATCACAGAGTGCTGGCCACTCTGTAGCCTCAAAGCAGCCCTGCAGTGCCTCGTAAGTCTCCTCAGACCATCTCCTCACTGTCTGTGTGGTCACAGGCTGACTCTTCACCAACGGCACATACCAGAGGCTGAGGTGCACCAAGTTGTGGTCTGACCTACCCGGAGGGGGGAGCAGCTGTATGCATTCTTAACGTTAGCATATAGCAGGTCCCGTGTTCTTTCTCCTCTGGTGGGACAGTCCACGTACTGAGTGAAGTTTAGTAGTGCCTCGGCCATAGTGACATGGTTGAAGTCACCTGATATGTCGATGAAGGCGCTCGGGTGTGTCATTTGGAGACGCGCTATGGTTAAGTGAATAACTTCATACGTTGACGTCGGGTTGGCAGATGGGGGGGGCATGAACAGCAACGATAATAACATGGGACAACTCCTGCAGTAAATAATATGGCATGAGTCCAACAGTCAACAGCTCAATGTCCCTGAAACAGGCACGTTCCTTGATGGTAGTGTGACCAGGATTACACCAGCGGTTATTAACTAGCACAGCGAGCCCTAATCCTTTTCCTGACCACTCTCTTTGCAACCCTGGTCGGCCTGAACAGTCTGAAAGCCATCGATGGAAACATTGTCATTCGGAATGTCCTGGTGTAGCCATGTCTCTGTAAAGCACGTCAAGCTACACTCCCGCTACTCTTTCCAACTCCTGGCTAGTGCTGTTAGCTCGTAAATTTTGTTAGCCAGCGACCTCACGTTGCCCATGATGAGAGAGGGGAAACATAGCTTATATCCCCTCTTCTCCATAAGCCTCCTTCGTCTTGTCCTTGCTTTCCCCATGCACTCTTTTGTTCCTCCTCTGCATCCCCTACGAGTCTGTCTCCAAAGGTCTTCTGGGATGTTTGTTGTCCTGGCCGCCTGATCGGCTTCAGTGCAGTCAGCTGGTCCCGAGTGTAAACAAAGCAACGGTGGACCAGGAGAGTGAAAGAAACACTTCCACAGCGAGAAACAGACCAAGAGTCTCTCTACTAGCATGTTTCGAGAGGGCACATCTTCACCAAGTTGCTTTATCGAATATAATAAAATATTAAAAGACAAATAAAAGTTAGACAAGAAAAGTGAAAACACTAATGGGAGCGACTGTAACTGGCTGCATGCACGGCTCCGCACATGCGCACACACAATGGAAGGTTAGCTCCTGCTGATAGGAACATGAGATATGTGCTCAATTAGAGAAGCAAACTAATTGCTAAATGCTTAAAAGGTTAATAGTTTTGCCAAAACCTGGAAGGTACCTGGAACTGGCGAAAACAAGTGAATAAGGTCTATTTTTAGCATGAGAGCTCGATGGTTTAATTATGAGCATGTGTTGGTCACAGAGTACCATGTGGCTGAGGACTGAAACAGCTCCATTTGGTGTTTTTGTCGTGACTTGGATCAGCTTTGTTTCTGATCCCTGGGAAGGGCTGAAGCCTTCCTTTAATAAAGAGATGCAGGCTTGGAAACTGTGTTTATGAGAATGCCATGGATCGTGTTGTGGTCCAGCAGAGCTTTGGCTAGAGACATCCACTGTGATCTAATTAAAGGTATGCACACATGGTCCTTTCACAGCAGCGCCATGAGCGTGTCTGAGTGCTTGTTTATTTTTGTTGAAGTTGGATGAAGCTAGGTGAAAGCTGTGGTCTTAGCGTGGATCCTGATCCTTGCTTCCTGTACCCATGCCACTTCTATTTCAGCCAGCCCAGGTTTATAGGTTGCTTCCACAAGCTCTCTGCTTACCAAAGGTATTGGTGCCCCAAAGTCATAGCTCACCAGCCAGGCTTGGACAGGATCACAGGCTTCTAGAGGACTGTGCAATCACAGCTATTTTTGTAAGCCTTGAGACAGCATGGTGCATGGGGCAGAAGTTGACACCATAGGGGGAGTCGTTTATGTCATCATTTTCTCTTCTCATGCTTTCTTTTGTATTTCTGGTGCCTTTATTTTGTCCGTGCTTTGTCCAGGAAGAGGGAATTAAGTAGTAAGGAATTGGTACTGAAAAGTGTAGGCACATTGGTAGTTTGTGTTTAAATAGGTTGATTATTTTGTGGGGGCTACTTGGAATCATAATTACACTTTGTCTGTCATTTTCAGCTAATACTACACAGTGTATCTACACAGTGTATCATTTGTAAATAGTCCTCAGTGAAGACTCTTGTTGGTGTCCCACTTTTGATGATGTTTTCTGATTTTATTGACATAAAATATTCTGCATTTGCATTATCACTCTGTTTAAAAGATATTTGCTATCTTAATTTTGTCAATAACTTTCCAGCTATATATACATTTGTGTCAGCCACAGACTCACATGAGGATGTTTGGTCACGCTTGACTGACTAGGATTTCATTAGCACTCCTAGCACTGTTGTTCTGGCTGAGCTGGGTGTGGGCTCAGGTGTGTCTGGAGGTCTCAGCCTTTCTCCTTTGGGAGATCTGCAGTGGAACAGCTGCTTTTCTTTGCTCGCCATTAGCTAGGCTTGGACGCCTGATTGAGCAGGATGCAGCACAGATATTGCAGATGCAGCACAGAGCCACATGAGGAAAGCCTCGGTTCTGTTTTGTTATTACATTATTTTTTTACTTTTTCTCAAAAATAACAAAACAAATCCTTTTATTTTCACATTTCCATCATAAGCATTTCCACCTGCTAAGAGTCCCATCATCTAAGAGTCTTGTTTCGCGTCTGTACACAAGCAGAGCACACCCAGCCCCCAAAAGCACTATGCTTTGATCTGTGAAAGTTAGTGGCATTAAGGATTGGTACTTCAGTGTCACTCTCATCACTGTGTAAAGTCTAGAGCTGAAGGAATTGCCTGTTTACTGTTAGTAGAACCTGACTTACTTAAACGCATGAATACTGAACCCTGCTGAGATGGAGCTAAGGGTTTGATCTAATAATATGATGGAAGAAAATCCAATATTTGTACATGTTATTGCTTTAGAGGCACTTTCTGTACAGCCCAAAAAAGCCAGCATTGTCAGAACAGGGCGTTAAGCTGCATATTCACAGAGAATCTCGGGAAATTTCCGTTTCTCAATATGCCTGTCAACTCAACTATTTAAAAATGTGTGTTCAAAACATGCTGAAATGCATTAGCAGCAGCAGCACTGAGATTTCACCACACTGTCACACTCAGGGAAAATTTCCTTTTATGTGTAAAGGAGATGAGTAAAGCATTAGTCAGTATTTCGTGTGAAGAAGATGGGCTTTTGCATTGCATTACCTTACTGACTATGACAAGGTTCTGAAGAAGATTATACAAGGTCTCTTTGGACTTAGTTTAAAATGAATGTATTCCCAAGATGTCTCGGTCAACAGTTTATTACATGACTTGTATGAAAGACTAGTTCTTAAGAAGAAAAACCTTCAGTGAAAAATGAAGCTTGGAAACATTTACTACATTATAGTAATGTTAGGTCATTCCTCATCTTTAGGGTTTGTCCCGAAACTCAGAGCTTCAAGATTACCATCAATTTCATCATCATATTTATTTCCTGAACGTCTACCGCTATGTTCATAGGAAAGAACTCTGTTGCTTATTCCCCAAATACTGGTTCATTTTGCCTAAATTCAAGAGCTATTTAGAATGAAAAAAAAGTGTTATTGATCAGACAGTAGATTTAAATGTAATTTGGATGAACTGGTCCTTTAATCGTTTCATTTCAATGGATGAATCCTCTTTCCCCCGCTGGCTCATGCGTATATCGAGGGCATTGACTTTAATCTGGAAAGGATTAGCTGTCTCTTCTGGCGAGCTGTAGCGCTGCAGTGCTCTTAGCCCAGGATTGGTGTATTTGTTTAACAAAGTTCTGCTCTCTTCCTCTGCCTTTGGATTTTTTTTTTCATCATAAAACACTTGAACGTGTGAGTTTACTTTTTTTTTTTTCTATTTATACCATCTATACTATTCTGCTCAGCTGTGTACTTTTTTAAATACTGGAGTTTTTAAACACTGTGTTCACTTACTGTGCACTCTCTGAGACTCATCCACTATATTGCTCCACCCTGTAGATGTAAAGTCAGAGACAGAAGCTCATCTGTTGCTGCACAGTTTGTGTTAGTCATCCTCTAATC
>JAOVVH010000023.1:21187235-21197895 GCA_028566435.1 Scorpiodoras heckelii
CAAAAGTTATATCCATGAACAATGTATTGTTTACCATGTCCACTGACGATATCATTCACTCTACTGTAGTAAACTGTAGGATGTGGCGAAGACAGAGGACCGGCGTGATACAAACAATGAAACATCCCTGTGCTATTTACACTAAATATAAGCACTCTTGGGAACCCACTTAACCAATCAGATTAGTAGACCAGAACTAACTTTATCTGCATGATTTATAGTTTATTAACTATACAATATGAGGATGACATGAGAGTCACGCTACATTGACTTATATAGTGTTTAGCTTTTACAGAAAAGGTATTTTTTTTAAATATCATACAGATGGACTGACTTAATTGTACTTTCTTGCTTCAAAACTCACTGTATTTTTAAATTTTTGCCTCCAGAGCCCTGTTCGACTACGACAGGACGAAGGATTCTGGCCTCCCTAGTCAAGGATTGAACTTCCACTTTGGGGACATCCTGCACGTGTTGAATGCTTCAGACGATGAGTGGTGGCAAGCGCGCAATGTCACCACAGATGGGGAGGTGGAAGAGATCGGTGTCATTCCCAGCAAGAGGAGGTACTGCAGCACATGTCTCACATATTCCCTTTACCACAGTCCCCAGTGTCTCTCTGCAGAGCAGCTTTGATTTTACTTGGGAGGATCTTACGGTTATACTCATTTTTAAATCACTTTAGGTTCTGAAAAGGGGGTTATTTATCAAAAGAAAATCTTTTTGGTAGCTTTCAAAAAGGAAACAGATCCAGATAATGTTGAAAATATAATCTGATCTTGGAATATTTACTTAAACTTCATCTAGTTATTTAAGACTGACATTTTTCCCCACACTGACGACTGTCTGGAGAGAAGATTTAGCAAAGAAGATTAGGTCCTGCTGTGTGGTGAGTAACAGCTAAACTCTGGGTGACAGCAGAAATATCCTGCTATGAGCCAGCATGAGAGCAGCTTACAATCACAAATGACATCATCTTCAGCCCAATAATAAGTGGAATTCTCACAGAGTCAAAGCGCAAACGAAACCTACTAGTAATATCTTGCAATATCTTGTAAATTAAGTATTTAAGCAAAAACTGTCCAAAATGTTTGCTTTCTGTCAGGTGTCATTTTTATCATCCACCTAGTGTTCTCTGTTTGTATGCTAAAGAGGAAGTGCTAGTATATGTATTAAACAACAAGACATGAAGATTTCACATAGCTACCCATATTTCACTCTTCAGCTAGGACTTTAGTCTAAATGTGAACCCTATTACAGAGTCTCTTTTGCCTTCGTGGTGACAAGCTGCTTTCCAGACTTTCTAAATACTGTCCATTTTGAAAATAGTACTGATTTATTATTGCATTTTACAGTCATTTGGTTTGGGTTTGGTTTGTGTCTAACAATGTTATAACAAATGTCTTATGTTTTTATATGAAAGTCATTTACATGAAATCCCTATACATTACTGGCTTATAAACTCAGACTGCACTAACTTTAGTGCGTATCACTACATTCATGCCACTTGTGTAATAACGCTCTAGTCTTTAAGGTCATTTAAGGAAATAGTCTTTAAGGAAAAAGAGCTCTCAGTTTAAGGCAAACCCAAAGTGCCATCGTCATCTAATAATACACATTCTAATTAAAGCTTACTTCCAGTGTGCGGTGAAACCAAGTTTGCTCTCACTTTCTGTCTCCAGACGAGGCAGATTGAGAGCTGATAATTAACTTCTCACCCAGTTCTGTTTATCTGCTGCCGCTCTTCTGTCTCTCACCTGCACTGTGGGTGATCAGATGTCAGAGCCATATGCGTGCTGCTGTGTGAGATATCTCACCATTTTTAGAACAAGTGAGCCTCTGGAAAGAGTGATACCGCTCTGAATGAACATTGTGGCTCTTTTTAATGTAATTAAGCTTGTACGTGTCTTTATTTTAGGATTGATTAATGAGAGTTATAGTCTTATTTTCAAATATAGGGAGTTTTAACATGGCTATGTTTGTATTCCAGTGCTTGTCTTTTACTACTGATTGAATGAGCTACTTTAATTTTGTATTCAGACACTGTTGCTTGTATGGTGACACAGTAAAATCCCTTCACATGCTACACTGCACTATATACGTTTCTTTAAAAAAAAAAATCTTAAGGCTTTCCTAAGCTGAACTGTGTTTTGCATGTATCTCATCTACATTTTGGTTACCCAAAACAAAAATGAAAAGTGAGAAAATCTCATTTATAGATTCTCTTCTGTCTGTGACACAAAAGCATTGATAGAAACATTATTAATTAAGCTCATGTGTGTTTCTTTACTGCACCTAGCTATCCCAGAGGCATAGCTGGATATTTTATTTATGACCATTCCAAATTAGAAGCACTTAGTAGAAAACTCTAGAGACTGTTGTGTGTGAAAATCCCAGCAGTTTCTGAAATACTCAAAGTTCATGCCATGGTTAAATAACAGAGCTGAACACTGAATGAACGTTAAATGACCTGTATCTGAACAATTTTATGCATTGTGCGGCTACCACATGCTTGGCTGATTAGATATGTATAGCTATGTATAGGTGTTCGTAATAAAGTGGACAGTGAGTTCACATAAACCATAACATTAAAACCATCTGCCTAATATTTTGTGTGGGTTCCTGTTGTGCCACTAAAACAGCTCTAACCTGTCGAGGTGTGCTGTGGTATCTGGCACCAAGACATTAGCAGTAGATAGTAGTGTCCTGGGGCCTCCATGGACATGAGTTGTTTGTCCAGCACATCCCACAGATGCTCAGTCGGCTTCAGACCTGGGGAATTTGGAAGGCAAGTCAACACCCTGAACTCTTTGTCATGTTCCTCAAACTATTCCTGAACAATTTTTGCAGTGTGCCGGGGCACATCATCCTGCTTGAAAGCCACCACTGCCATTACGGAATACCATCACCATGAAGGGGTGGTGCTTGGTCTGCAACAATGTTTAGGTATGTGGTATGTGTAAAGGACATCCACATGAATCCCAGACCCAAGGGTTCCCAGGAGAACACTGTCCAGATCATCACACTGCCTCTGCCGGCTTGCCTTCTTCTCACAGTGCGTCCTGGTGCCATCTGTTCCAGGTAAGCGACATGGATATACACACCTGGCCGTCAACATGAACAAGGCCACGTTCTTCCATTGCTCCATGATCCAGTTCTGATGCTCGTGTGCCTATTGTAGGTGCTTTTGGCAGTGGACAGGGGTCAGCATGGGACCAGACTTTGACTGGTCTGTTCAGCTGCATATGCCACAAGCTGTGTGTTCTGACACCATTCTATCAAAGACTGCATTAACACTTTCCACAGTCCGTGCTACAGTAGCTGTTCTGTGGGATTGGACCAGACAGACTAGCCTTTGTTCACCAAATGCAGCAGTGAGACTTGCGCGCCTATTACCGTTGTGCCAGTTCACTGGTTGCCCTTCCTTGGACCAATTTTGCTAGGTACTAACCACTATATACTGGGAACACCCCACAACACCTGCCGTTTTGGAGATGTTCTGACCCCATCATCTAGCAATGACATTTAGTGCTTTGAGAGCTGACTGTTTACTTTCTGCCTAATATAGCCCACCCCATTGACAGGTGCCATTGTAATGAATGTAATAATGATATTTTAATAATCAGTGTTGGTCAAGTCACCGATCAGTGGTTTTAATGTTATGGCTGAATGGTGTACATTCTAACAGTTGAGGTCCGTAAATGTTCAAAATGAAAGCAATGCAACATGATATGATAACATCAAAAAATTTGGGATATTGTTAAAATGAATATTGTTAATATCATCTGTTCTTTCTTTACCATTAGGGTGGAGAGAAAAGAGAGGGCCAGGTTAAAGTCGGTCAAATTCAACGCCAAGTCTCGGGACAAAGAGGTAAGTCACTGCATAAAAACGATGTTTGTGATGCTTTTAAATACAGAAACAATATATGATGTGAAATATGAAAATAAACTGTGATCAGATCATGAGCAGGTGCACTTTTATTAATATAATTAGCTAAACTGTATTAACATCACATTCACTGCTAAAAGTTTAGGATAAAGTGCTGCACCTTCCTCATGTGATAATGTATTCAAATGCCTAAAAAAAGCTTTCACACCATAGAGCTGTCAGCAGATTTTCCAAATGTGCCACAAAGGACATTCATGTGCAGAATAGAATTGTCTTTAAGTTTTACAAGTACGCATGATTCTGACAGTTTTATTTAAAGCATGTGACAGGTTAACCTTCACTTCTTTGCTGCTCTGTTCTCCATTACTGACCAAACTTGTAACTCACTTTTCAACCGCAGCACCAAATTAAATAATGCATGAACTGCTCACGTAAACAACAAAGCAACAAACCAAATGAAATGTCCTTGCCATTGATGTGAACCTGCTCTGTTCCTGCATCGGGACTGTTTGCAGCCTCATGTCTATCCTGTGTGCTGTTTGCTTTCTAACTGCTGTTCCTTTTTTCCAATTTATATTTTATTCACTGCCATCTCACACTTTTGTTTTAAAATGCATCAATCCGTCAGTCAGCTGTAGGCTTGTTTTGCTCTTGGAACAAACCTTTTATCATTTGTTTATTTCATGAGTGTCAGTGTATTTCATCTCATAATAGTTCTTTATTCTTTAAGCACAAATACACTGAAGTACCAGAAAAACTGGTACTGGAGCCCATGCAAAATACATAGCAATGCCACCTATGCACGTCATTGCTTGCGTCCGCCAGTGCGTATATAAAGCGATGGACATCTATGGAAGCTTCTAGAGCTGTTTCCGCTGTGAGAATGGCAAGTTATCGCGATTTTGTGATTTTCAACACGGTTTAATAGTTGGAGCTCGTGAGGTGGGTCATAGCATTTCAGAGGTAGAAGCAAAGTTTGGATTTTCACATATGAACATTTCAAGGGCGACCGTGATAACAAGATTTCTGGCAAAACCTCAAACTTATGACAGCAGTGTGGCCGTAATAAGACTCCGGTTGAACGTGACCAGTGTCAGCTGGCAAGAATCGTTTCACGTGA
Organism: Scorpiodoras heckelii; assembly: GCA_028566435.1. Taxonomy (NCBI): domain Eukaryota; kingdom Metazoa; phylum Chordata; class Actinopteri; order Siluriformes; family Doradidae; genus Scorpiodoras; species Scorpiodoras heckelii. Next base: position 21,192,247 of record JAOVVH010000023.1, read on the forward strand.
TAGGCGTACAACACTGCCTCAAGTAACATCAGAATTCAATACTGGGGCTTCAACAATCTTCACCATGAGGACTGGCAAACTTCCTTCCAAGATCCCTTGGGGGACCTACCAAGTATTAACTAGTATACCAGTTTTTCTGGTGTTTCAGTGTAACGTAAGTGCAACATACCTTATACCGATCACTTAACAATGATTTTCAGTTTTCTCATTTTATTGAGCATGTAGTCAGTGGGCATAAGTTCCTTGTGTATGTTTTCATTTACCAAATATTACAATATTCCAGTAATTAAAAAATAATTCAGATTTTTGTAAGTTAGATCAGCATTTTCATGCACGTAAGTTATGTTAATAATTGGGGAACTCCTCTTTTTTTTCTAAATACTTGATGTTTTGGCTCTATATGTGTTTATGACCTGTCAGTAAACCTACACCCTGCTTTGTTTTTTTCTTTGTTTAAGTAATTAAATGTATTTACATTTATGTTACATGGAGTTGTTTTACTAAAATATATCATATTTCTTAAAATATGATAACAGCAATTACACGATTTAGTATATTGCAGAATTTTGTTGGCAGGACCACCTGAATTATCTGCCGACTGCTGAACTGGCATAATGTTTTGATTATTAATATCCATATAAACGCAGTCATGAATGGGTTTCAGCTGGGCATTTGTTCACACCTGTAGCAGACACCTCCCTTCCATCTCTCTTTTTGTTCTCCATCCCTCCCTGTCTTCCTCAGCAGTCACTCAATGGCAAGCGTAAAAAGCACGTCTTTTCACATAAATTCCCCTTCTACAAGAATACGGAGCAGAGTGAGCAGGAAACAAGCGATGTGGAGCGTAAGTACACTTGTGCACCCAGGAAAGTGCAGGACAAAGCAGCAACTAACCGCTGGACAAAACACCTCATACTGCAACTGCAACCATGCCAAACATCTTCATAAGGCTTTATACTTCAGCTCCTGGTGTGTTTGTTTTATGAAAATATGATACAACATGAGCAAATTTCATGTAGGTTTGTTCATTGGGAACATTGAACAGCTTGAACCTATTCTGTTGCAGTATGGGGGTTTGGTTGTTCATCTGTAACGCTATTTGCAAGTTCAGTAACCTTTATTTTTGTGATTTTTCTTTTCCTATTTGTGTGCTCTCTGATGACTCCTTCACAGGACCTGAGTGATGACAAAGGCTTGAGTAAGTCATCCTGGACTCCCGCTGTCGTAGATGGCCCTGCCCACTTTTCCTTTCTGCCCTTATTCCTTTCTTTTTCCTTTTTTCACCTTATAATAATCTAATAAGTAGAGTCTCACCATGTGAACCGGACAGATAACCTTTATTTTTACAATGACTGAAACAATACAGAAATGAGTTTTGCAGGTTTATAAGCTCTGTGACTAATCACATTGACATGACCTACAGATAAAGTGACTACTGTATGATGTTATATTCTGTGATCCAGCTGACTTTACTTTTAACCTTAATTTTTTCCACATGAAGATTTGGGTTTAATACATTTTAATACATTTTATTTCATTATGTAGAAGATTGTTATGGCTTGTCGTTCAATATTAATGGATGCTGACTCAAATGTGTGCACTCTTGGAATATTGCATGAAATGCCAAGAGCAGCATTACAGCACAACAAATACAGTTATCAGAGCTTACATTTTATTGTGATGGCTCTGAAATTGTCAGAGGATTATGCTTTATTTATTATTTGTTTGTTTGTATGAAAGTTCTTTATCCTATGCAAGATTTAAATCAAAATTTCATATGTCTCAGCACATTCTGCTTATAAAGAGTATATAAACCTAGTACTAACGCACTGTTGCTACTACTACTGCATCATACTGCACTAAATAGCTTCCTAATAATCAAAACGCTGTGCTGAATTACAGCATTTAAAAAATCTCAGTATTACTTTACAGTGACTCTTGCCAAACTTTACAGATTTTTGCCAAACTCTGTGTGGAGTTTGCAAGTTCTCCCCGTGCTTGCATGGGTTTCCTCCGGGTACTCCGGTTTCCTCCCACAGTCCAAAGACATGCACGTTAGGTTGATCACTCTGAATTGCCCGTAGGTGTGAATGTGTGCATGAGTGTGTGATGGCCATGTGATGGACTGGCGACCTGTTCATGGTGTACGTCCTTCGCCCGATGACACTGGGATTGGCTCCAGCCCCCCCGTGACCCCGACTAGCGGGATAAAGCGGAAGATAATGAATGAATGAATGAATAAATATAAGAACACCAACTTTACATTGAGCACAACAGCTACAGGAGAGTTAGTACAAGATTGACACTTACATTTCCACTGCTGTTGTTTTCATTTGCATTTCAAAGGCTTTTACAAAATGCTTAGCACTAGTGTACGTCTTATGTGAGACAACTAAAAGAGATTAATTGTACACCTGTCCATTTACAAAGCAACCACCCACATCATATGTCCTTCGAGGCAGATCAGGTATTTTGTGATCAGAGTGCACATGCAAAAACAAGACATAATTTCAACATATCGCATATTTCCGGGATCTTCGTGACAGTCGGAACGGATGGCGACATGACGCAGAGGGGAGCTAGCGTAAAAAAGCGGGTGGGTTTGGTTAAGCATGCTGCTGCGATATCCACCAGAGCACTGACGAATGCTCGATTCTAGTTGGTCAGACGATTGCTCTATACACAGGCTTATATTAATGCACTCCCTCTAATATGTCGGCATTTTTACAGTAATAGTAACTCATTCACAGGGACCTGTATGGTAGACAGTCTACATAACCTAAAGCTAGTAATAATAGGATTTAAAAATAACTAAGAAAAATGTCTTTTTTTATATGTAGAAGTTATACGGAGATTTAATATTTTTATGGAAGGATTCTTGGCTTTGTAGTGGTCAGTATGTTTTATCCAGTAGGAAAGTCTTCAGAACAGAGGAGTTTGAGAATTCCAGTTTCTGGCTAACATAACAAGATGCATTTTTGGTCTTATTAACTTCAAGAGAGAGAAAAAAATATTATTTTGATGAAATGACTATTTATAGTTTCTATAACATACGTGACAACAGGAACTAACTTGCCTAATGTACATTTCATAACACTAAATGTAACTACAAACAGTTAAAAATACAGGTCATATTAATAAGTGCACTCACTTATTAATGTGCTCTTGGAGAACGCAGAGCTCCGGCAAGGCCAACAGACAAGTCTTTTTGACGATGGGTTGGCGTATGTGACAAATCCCAGGTCATTTTTGCCCCAGTTGGCAAAAATAGTACGTCATGACTCGAATCCACTCCAAAATTGAGTGTGTTCTTCCTTGGCCCAGGCTACACCCATACACCAGGTTTCATTCCAAACAGCCGGGTAGTTTTTCCGTAATCCTGCTAAAAGTCAAACCAACAAACAAACAAACAAACGAAGGTAAATTGCAGTAGGACATAGTTAGAAGAATCAGCTCTGCTTCATATCAGGATGTATCAGTGGTACATTAGCAGTTAAGACATTAGAGTACTGAACAGGACCACCAATCTGCCACTGTCGGGCCCCTGAGCAAGGCCCTTAACCCTCAACTGCTCAGTGGAATAAATGTGATAAATGATAATCACTCTGGATAAGGGTGTCTGCCAAATGCCATAAATGTATCACACCACCCCATCATGGATTATTTTCATATTTTCATATCAGTTCGTCTCCTTCCCTTTAAGAGCTGAGTACACAGTGCTCTGATTTTTTTTTTGTAATGACATATTTATTGCTTATTGATATCAAATTTTAGTAATAGCTATGACCAGCTGACTGACAGAATTTAGAGAAAATATATTTTCAGCTTTCTTTCTGACAGAATTTTATGTTGACATTTTAGTGGAAGTGTAATCAGCACAGAGACATGGATACGAGGACGGGCACAAAACTGAACTGTGAGAAATGGGACAAGACTTAGCAGGAAGTCAGGAAAGTACTGTGGTATCCGTGCATCAATACTGAAAGGGGTCACACTCACATTTTGAAACGAAAAGTGTTTGAACCTTCCAACTCTGTGTTGACATATTTTGAATGTCACACCCACGACCGGCACATTAATAATAACAGTACGCAAACAAGAAAAAAATGGTTTTCTTGCAACCAAAATAGTAACATGTCAGTGTTAACCAGCACATTGTGCTTGCATTGGCAGAAAAACAGAGCCCTTTGTGAAGTTGCCTCTACTTGGCTGTCAATCATATTGCCTGTTGATAAACGCAGCGCCCCTTATGCATTAGTATTCCAGTGATGTCCTCAAGCAGCTTGACGTTGGTGTTTTCAGAGTTTGTCTTTTGAGATACTGAAGGGTACCACTAGTTTTAGCTAAATTTCACCAAAATCTCTGGCTGTACCTGTAAATGGGGCCGGCATGTTGACAGAACGGGTAGCGCTGACATCTGACGGTGTGTTTGATCCCAGGTAGAACAGCCTGGGTCCCTTCTGTGTGGAGTCTCCCCACTCTGGGTACTCTGGTTTCCTCCCACAGTCCAAAGTCATGTAAGTTAGGTTGACTGGAGATACAAAATTGACCGTGACTGCGTTTGACATTGAACCTGTACTGAGGAAACGTGTGTATCAGTGTAACCTCGTTCCTGTCATGATTAATCATAGATGCTGATATAACATTAAATAAAGCAATGAAAAATAAACAAGCCTGTTAATGGTTATGGTACTTTTCATACACGCTGTCCAACTGTCCCTATTGTATTAAAGGGAGACGGTCTGTGTTTGCAGCGTCACTGAAGTTTCTGTCTATGTTGGAGTTGTGTGGCTCAATGTGCAATGTACCATGGCAGTGTTAAGACCCCCTGGAGACCATATCAAAAGTGTGCTATCAAAAGAATAACAAGGCACGATTTTGAACACAAGTGAGCTTGTTTTTCTACAGTGATGCATTTCCAGACTTTTCTTCCTTTTCACAAAAAAAGAAAGAAAGCCAAGCTCTCGCACCACTCGTTCTATTTCAGTGGTGAGAACTTGCAGCAGCAGAAAATGGAATTTAATTAGAAAGTGCGAGATGATTAGCAGTTTCATGGGTCTGACAAATCCTTAACACTGCCATCTGCTGGACATTGAAATGAGTTCTGTGTTTTATCTCAGTTCCAAACCTGAAGGTGTTTTGCCTGCTGTTATCCACCATCTTAGCACACCTAATACAGCTAAGTGCTGTTTAATGAGGCAAATTTGGTATCAGATCAGAGAAACCTAGCCTTCAAGACTGGAAATGAGAATCTGTGGTTTATCTCCTGCCTTTTGTTTTCTGGTGTGGCTGTGTAATGCTGCTTCTGTTGCCCTTTTTTGATTTCAGAGCATGTAACGTCTAATGCCAGTGATAGTGAAAGTAGCTACCGTAAGTGTTTCCCTTTTGATTTCAATTCCTCTTTCACCTGTCTGTCTCTGAGATATGAGTTTTTCTTCTTCCATGTTTTACTTTTATCAGTCTTTGCTGTACAAAAGTTCTACTACACCGATCAGGCATTCTCTACACGCATTGTCCATTATATATATCTGTTCCACTTACCATATAGCTGCACTTTGTAGTTCTACAATTCTACAGACTGTAGTCCATCTGTTTCTCTACATACTTTATTAGTCCCCTTTACTCTGTTCTCTAATGGTCAGGACCCCC
>JAOVVH010000023.1:21353764-21375834 GCA_028566435.1 Scorpiodoras heckelii
TGTCACCCATAATGTTGTGTGCATTGCAATATTTTGGGCAAAACTGTGCTCTTACCCTGCTAATTGAACCTTCATACCTTGCTCTTACTGGTGCAATGTACAATTAATGAAGATTGGCCACCAGGCTGGTCCGATTTAGCCATGAAACCTCCCACACTAAAATGACAGGTGTTTCAGTTTCATTGTCCAACCCCTGTATATAAACAGCTTTTAGTACAAGTTCAGTAAGCTTCAGTCTCTATAAAGACATCCTCAAGTATAAGTTATTAGTAAAATATTTTCCCTCTTTCAATAATCTAATGTCAACAGCTAGAGAGTAACCGAATGAATCAATATTTGCAATTTGGAATGTTTGCAAGCTTTATTGCATTCACAAGACTTTTACATCTAATCCTATAAACTAGTCTATTTTCATTTCTTTTTCCTTTTCTTGATTTACATTCACTGACTTGCTCCAGAACACAATTTAAGTATTAAAGATTTGGACTTTTTAAAATCTCTACATTATACTCCAGACATTCATTCATCCTCGGTAATAACTTTATTCTGATCTGGGTCACAGTGGTCCTGGAGGCTATCCTGGGAACACTGAGTGGAATGGCGTGGAATGCTAGTCCATCACAGTTCACCAAACACACACACTTTTACACACTTATTCACACTCTTGAGGTTATTCAGTGTAGCTGATCCACCTTCTAACATGGAAACCAGGGAACCAGAATGAAACCCATGTGCAAACTGGGAGAACAGGTGAAATGCCACACGGACAATAACCTGAATGCAAGGTCAAACGGGGTTTTGGAGAAGTGAGGCAACAAAGTTAGCTGCACAACATGCTACATAACCTGGACATATAATTCTGTAGCCAATAGTAACATGAATACAAATAAGTAGGAAGAATTATAATATTTCACTGGATGCAATGTTATCTTCCATTTATAATAACCAGGCAAGTGCATGAAACTGAATCGGACAGATTCTGACACACTGCTTAGTACAGTAGTACAGCGTTACTGTATAGTGTATTGGCCCCCAGCAGATGCAGCTCATGCTGTTTGACTTCATTATTTATTATAGCAATATAACAGGCATTACTGAGATCCTACACTGATGTGCTACGCTGAAGTCCTGCACTGTTACTCAATACCAAGAATGGGAAGAATGTCTTTTGCCGTGTTTCCTAAGTTTGTAAGACATTTTTTTCATGAGTCATGACAATTTTTATTTTATCAAAATGTTTTTGCTTCAACAAACCTTACTCTCTCGACTTTCCTGTGTGCTATCAGAAAGATTTTACAGTTACAGAAAGGTTTTGTAGATGCATCAGCAATTTTATAATTAGTGAAGCAAAATATTACTATAGCAGATATATTTATAACAAGATGTACTGTTATAGGAAGGCAATCAACAACAAGGTGGTGTGAGGTGGAGTGGCACAGAGTGAAGTTGATAATTATTCAGTTTTGGACTTTATCAGTCAAATCACTGAACAGTTTATAACTTCAACTGTGTAGACTTCAGGTTAGAATTGTTATCAGTTTACTGGTTACAATTTTTTTACTTATTTACTTATTCTTACTATATAGCACTCAGCTATAGAAAAGATTATTTATTATCGTATTTGTCACCCAAATGAGGATGGGTTCCCTTTTGAGTCTGGTTCCTCTCAAGGTTTCTTCCTCTTAATTTCTAAGGGAGTTTTTCCTCACCACCGTCACCATCGGCTTGCTCATTTGGGATAACAGTAAGGGATAAAACCTATAAATTATGTTTTTTGTCTTTGTAAAGCCGCTTTGGGACAATATCCATTGTTAAAAGCGCTTTAGAAATAAAATTGAATTGAATTGAATATTCCCATAAAGTGTTTTACTCCACTAACACTAGAGAAGGGGGAAAAACTGATTCAGTTATATATTTTGATTCTTTTGTGTGGGGATTCCCAATGTATCAGCATACTGACACCAAAATCAATTTTTTAATGAATCATTCATGTATATAGTGTATGTTTGAATTCAAGGTGGTGAAACACTGATGTTCCTCTATAATCCTACAGGTGGTGCTCGCTAAATTAATCACACATTAGCATGCAGCAGAACATCCTGTGTGGTAGGAGCGAAGTTATCTGATAGATTTGTTTAGAAATAACAGTTATGGCGAATGACATACCAGCAATGCATCCTGGTTTGTTTTTTAAAGTAAAAATAATGTTATAAGGAGTAGGCTACATTTATTTACTTATGCCCAATTCAGTTGTACAGCTGCATTCAAGCTTTCAATGTATAAAGGTATGAATCAACTTTTTTTAACACGGACCAAGGTTTTTAATTTGTAACAGAAATTCAGACAAAGATCGTAGTACTGAATCACGACACAAATCAAGTCCACACCTATGTATTATGATAATATTGTACCGGTTTGGAACCTGGTGATTCCCATCCCTATCTAATACCACTGCAACCTGCTGATGATTACGTGACATATTCATTAAAGAACAACACATCATACATTTACACGTGTCTTGTGGACCTTCCGCAACATTACAAGTTAGTTCCTGTTATCACTTATATTATAGCAACTATAAACAGTCAGCCCCTCACCAGCCTCTATTTTTCCTCTCTAATGGAGTTAATAAGACAAATGATCTTGTTACCAATAAACCAGGAAGGTGCAAAGTCCTTTGTCTTGAAGGACGTCTGGAGAATTCTTCCATAAGAGTCAAACGTCTCCTTAAGGAAAGCTTCACCATATCAGACATTACGTGTTTTTTTTTTCTCATTAAATAAGAATGCAATTTTTAATGCAATATTTCCTCTGCAATCGTATCCCAATGCCTGCTCTTCCTGCACAGGGATTTAACAAGCAATTCAATAACTGCACACACAGCAACCACTTCTCATTGATCCTTCCTCATGAAGCCCTGTTCAGGGTATTATAGAAGGGCTCCTAACAAGGGAGCAGAATCTAATTAATCCCAACATGACTATTAACTCAGCACTTCCTTTTCAATCTCTGCAAAGGTTTCCTCATGTTGAACCACTTAGACTTGATTAAGCGAATCAAAAATGTCACGAAGGCCTACGCATTCGCTTGTATATTTCTCTCATTCCTTTATTAATATTTAAGACCATTAAAAGCACATTTTGTTTTTACAATTGCTGCGATCACTCTGTAGGGACCAGTCAAATCAACCAAACCTGCAAGCAGTCCCTTTTTACTTCACTTACATTACATTACTATACATTAATTTAAAGTTTACTTTTAGTTTTACTCATAGGATTTTGAATCATGTTTGCAACACAGTTAGCTGTTATAAACATCTGTATTTAATGAATGCTTCATATACAGTACATTAAATAAGAAATATTAATTAATTAATTAATATTAGACTGCCAAGACTATCATGAACTACAGTTCATCCTTAAATATAGAAGTGAACTCCCTACTCTATAGCCAAATATATGCATGTTTTGAATGAAGGAATGTATCCACAATACAGTATATGCACCTTATTCCACTTTATAATCCATGTCATAAGCAGACATCTGAACACTGTATTCATATCTGTGTTCATATCTTTCCTGCCAGCTCTCTGTTACTATGGTAACCCTGTCTCAGGCTGAGAGCACTAGAGCTAAAGTACACTACAAAGGAAGGAGACAGCAGGATTAGATGCTTGTCCCATGGGCTTCAGGTCAGCTAAATGATGATCAGGAGAAAAACACAGCATATTTCAAGATTAACTTGACCTGATGTAAATCCCTTTTCCCCAAAAAAGACAGACAAAGCCAGTGGATTACAGCAGACATGCTGCAATGCTAGTGATATCAGTATTTTTTATTTTTGTAGTTACAAACTGAAAATACATTGAACTTCAAAGCACTATAACCTCAAACAGAGAAAAGATCAAAAAATAAAAAGTGCCTCTCCAAGCAAGCTCTGTTACAGAGTAATAGTGGTGTACAGGAACACCAGGGGTAGTCTGCTGGTTCTTGCAGAGGGCAAAGAGAGGAGAGAGCTACACCTCATAGATCTTCCAGGTTGGACTTGTCCACTTGGAGTAGAATATCATGTAGCGGATATCCTGGGATCATTGTCACTTTCAAAAGATTAAAGGCTGCTTCGTGTCTCTGTTCTTTTTTTGTTAAAGTAACTGGTAGAAGTGAGTGCGTACCTTGTCTGTAGAGCTGACTATTTCCTGGTACTCTCAGTGGTGTTGCCACTTTTCCCGTAGTCACCTAGCTAGCGATCTAACTAGCAGCTTACAGCTAAACAGCTTCTAACATTAGCTGAGAAACCGAGTCCAAAAAGTAAATTTAACTCTTTTAAGCCCTTGTATTGTATTTAATTATTTCAGTTTTATTAATTGTCTTGTAATTACTTTTAAAACTTTAAAAACATTATTGTAATTTGGTGGCTAATATACAGTGGATATAAAGTCTACACACCCCCTGTTAAAATGCCAGGTTTTTGTGATGTAAAAAACTCAGACCAAAATAAATCATTTCAGATTTTTTTCCACCGTTAATGTGACCTATAGGGTGTCCCTAAAGTCACCATAGATAGGGAAAATGGGAAATTGTAGCTAAATGTACCTTTATTTACAAAATATTCATTACAAAATTTTACAAAACATTTACAAAATATCCTCTCTGTGTTGGCAAATCAAAAATATAAAATATAATATAATTTAAAATAGAATTTGAGTTTGTTAATTTTTCCTATGTATGGAGACATTGGGGACTCCCTATAGAATCCGTGCAATTCAATAGAAAAACAAACTGAAATCAATTAGAGGGAACAAATAAAAAAAAAACCCTAAAATAATGTGGTTGCATAAATATGCACACAATAAAACTAATACTTTTTTGAAGCACCTTTTGATTTTACGACAGCATTCAGTCTTTTTTGGTAGGAGTCTATCAGCATGGCACATCTTCACTTGGCAATGTTTATAGCCAGTGTACCTGATTTACAGAGAGAAAGCTGAGGAACCTGCAGCTGACAAACAAGGATAATGTGAATGAAGAGAAAGAAATGCTTTAAAAAAAGATGAGCAACTAAATGATCAGAAATTTGCTCTGCTTCACTGCGATTTTTAAAAAAATCCTGAGCATGACAGGTTTCTTATAAACAACTGAAATGTAGGATAAGTGTAAACATTATCACAACTTAAGACAAAGTCGTGTTTGACTGGACACAGACCTGACAAATCTGAAGTTACATTATCATTATTTACTATGTCACTTGTCAATTGTGGCATAATATGCAAGCAATAGGTTCGGGGTTCGAATCCCGAGCTGGGCCGCAGTGACAGAAAAATGCTTTCATGAATGCTATGAGAACCTTGTACGTCCAAAGGGTTGTGAGGCGATGTTCAGTTAGGGTGTTTCAAGGGGCAGTGTAGCTCAGTCATTAAGACATTGGCCTGCTAACCAGAAGGTCATGAATTCAAATCCCACCACAGCCTAGTGGCAACTGCTGGGCCCCTGAGCAAGGCCCTTAACCCTCAACTGCTCAGTTGTATGAATGAAATAAGCGTAAGTCGCTCTGGATAAGGGCGTCTGCCAAATGCCGTAAATGTATGTTTGAATTATTTGTTATAGAATATACACAGTGGTGTTCAGAAGTCTAAGACTTTTAAAAAAAAATTTTACATAAAAATTTAAATAAACATAAGGTTTTATAATGTTGAAATATTTAAAATTAATGAAGTAAATGTTCACATCTTGAGTAACTAATATTCAAGATTCTGCACTAATTCAAGGTCCCTATTTAAACACAAATGTGTTTGTGATAGTGACAGCTTTGTAAAAGGTCAGATTTCCCTCATGTCTAATCTCTTCTACCGAAGTCTATGTTCAGATGACACTCTGGTAGATTTGATCTAAACTGGATCATACATTTGTATGAATATGTGCATATGTATGAATATCATGCATATGTATGAATGTGTGGAGTCCATAGCATCTCAAGTGTTAAATTAGAAAATAATGCAGAATAGAAGGATTTTCACTAATGCTCTCACACTTATGGACCTCACTATGGCTATGTAGTGATAAAACCCCAGATCCTATGCTTTCGTTCTTGATAACTGGCCAAAAGTCTGCTGCTGATCCTTTTTTTTCTAGTAAGTCACAAAGGTCATCCCAAGTAAAGGTCATTACAAAACTGCTGGCATCTCATCATCACTCAGCTCTAAGGATGATGATAGTGGGTTAAGCTTATAGGACTAATCCCAACCATTTTTAATCATTGTCAGTTTCAGATGCTGTGCTTCTTGCTGCATGGTTTGATCTGCAAATTAAGATCTTGAAATTTTGATATGCCATATCGCCTCACCTTGAAGCATACCTGAGCTGATTTATGTCTGCTCACTGTGTAGGATTAATGACCAAAGCATGGAGATAGCTCAGGGTCCTCAGGCTACAAGGTTTCTGAACCGCCACAAAAAATGTTTCATCAGATTGGCAGGATTAACTCTAACACTCTGCTTTTTCCATTATTACAGAATAAAATTTCTTTCTTGGGAATGGGAGCCTCATTTGCACGTGTCCATACATTTGTTATCTTGCTGCCTGAGGAATAATGGAATATCATCATCCTTCCTCTTTGTCCATCTGAGAAGAGTTTTCAGCTCCCATATAGCACAAATTATTATAATCATTATGCCATGTTGCTACTGAGAATGGATAAATACCCACTGAAAAACTCTCACATAAGGCTGCACAAATACATCACTTTCTATTTCTCTTTACCAGTTGGATGTGTGTAATATAAGTGATGCTTGCTGTTGGCATTCTTAATCATTTTATGCACCTTAAATGTTTGCCCACAAATATGAAATTAATGCATTTTTCTCATTGCAGCCTTGTCATCCAGGATTTATCTGTAGTTTTAATAACTTCCCATTAACTCATGGCTGTCTAGTATATTATTTAATGTAGTACTGACGTCTGAGAGCTGATTTACCTGTAGCATTAGGATGCAACTGATGGGAATTTTTTTTTCAAGGTACATGCTAAAAAAATCTGTAAAAACATCCAAAACAAACACCATAGTAAAACTTGCCAAACAAGGCAGTATCATTCCTTCAACACTATTTGCATTGTAGTTGCATATGGTAGATTATTCCAAGAAAGATTTAGTAGGATTTTGTATTTTCCCAGATGGCTGCCATTGCGTGTGTGCCTTTCTTTCAACACTATATTTCACAGATAACATCTGTTCCATTTTCAGACTAAGTCTGTTAGTACAGAACCTAGTGTGTGAATGCTTTGATACGTTCATATCAGATTAGTAGCAATACTTGATATTGGATATTTTCTAGAATCAGACCTAATAAGACAACTGGTGAAGATGATGTCTGGATCTGGTATAATTTAAGGACTAAAGGACTGAAAATGTGCGTTGAAGGGCAGTTAATACACAGTAAACTAGACATACAATATGTGTGAAATATGACCACCATAAGAGCAAGAAGGAAGTGAAATTAACATACTAAATTGCAAAATGGCTGATTAAGTAGTTCTTGAGATATTGGAAATGTGTCAGTTGCAGTGCCCCCTATGGATGAATTTCACAAAGTTTTGTGTGCATCTAAAGAATGTGGCACTGCAGAATGTGAAATGTTTACGTCACAAGATATTTGCTAGTAAAGTGCTAGTTTTTTGTTCTGAACATTATTCACTAGGTGGCGTTACTCCACAAATGAATTGTAATGAGCTAGGGTAAATGTGCCTCCTAGAGGCCAAATTGTCATAAAAAGTTTTTCAATAAAACAAAAAGTGGCGAATAGCTCAAAATGTTTTTTGAGCTATTGCCCAAAAAGTGCTTTGAGCCTCCCTCCACTTCAGGGGGCACTAACACAAAGGGCAACATACACCTAGGAACTATACCAAGTGTCATGTTAATTGGTGAAGTCTAAGATATTGTCAGATAAGAAGAAGTAGTAGTAGAAGAAGAAGAAGAACTTTGACAAAAACTATTGGATCACCTGCACTGCTGCAGCAGTTATAACTGTCAAAAAACCCACATATTTATTGTGACATACTAATGTTATAAAACTTCAGATGAAATATCACCTTCAGTATTAAGAGAGACTTTATTTAATGAGAGATTCATTGTTTTATGCTTTTATTTTATCTAATCTGAAAACTAGTGAAGATTTGAAGATAACCAATATTACAGTTGTTAGTAGAAACTTCATGTACACAGCTTATTAGGTAACACTAACACTAACACTATATAAGTTTGATTTAGATGAACTTGTGAACCGGGTCACCTGCTTCATTAAAAACTAGATGGTGCAGAATATGACCAGTGCATAAAGTGAGAGAAAAAGGCAAGAAAAATACCAAATTGCAAAATGGTTAGTTTAGCAGGTCTTGAGATTTTGAAATGTGTCTGTTGCAGTGCCCCTATGGGCAAAATTTCAGAAAATTTGGTGTGTGTCTGAAGAATGTGATTGTGATGTGGGGAAATTTCATGAAGTTTGAGCCTTTACATCACAAGATATTGGCTAGGAAATTGCTAGATTTTTGTTTTGAACATTATTCACTAGGTGGCACTACTCCACAAACTAAGCATAATTAGCCAGGGTAATGCAACTCCTAGAAGGCGGCTTGCCATAAAAAGTTCTGAATTTTAGGCTAAACAGTTTTTGAGCTATCGCCCAAAAAATTGCTGTGAGCTTTCAGGGGGCACTAGCATGAAGCGAAAAGTACAGTACTACTGTCAGTGAAATATGGGTAGGAAAAAATCTGAGACTTCAAAACAACTGACAAAAGCTGTCAGCAATTCCAGATATGTATGTTGATTGACTCATTGGCTATTTTTATTGGGGGGAAAAAACAAGACCACTCTTTTGGCAAGTATTGGCATATAGTATTCTAATCTTAAAATGCAGATCTCCTACACACAATGTGTAAAGGTTGGCAGGTCTGCAGTACTATAAATTTTTCTGCTGAGTGTTGGTACAATATATTCTAGAGAATTGGCTTACTTTTCTGGGTCTATTATAGGTGGAGACAAATTGAATGTATAAGAACAAAAATACATTTAGTTGTCTCATTACATCCTTTGGCTTATCAAAACTGTCTGAGGTAGACTTGTTAATCATTTGTCTGCGTGCCAGGACAATTCTATCTGGCAAAGCAATACTTCAGTCTTTGAGGTGTTTGAAAAAGCCACAGCCTCCCTGCTCTTTGGTTATGTTTAATGTTCAAATGTGAGCCATTGCTTTCAGATAACAGGTCTGGCCTTCTTGAAAATCAATTGTGCATGCCAAATGAAAGACCCACTCTGATTAGCTCAGCTGTGAAGAAGCAACCGATAACACATAAGGTCAGCCTTTTATAAAATTACACAGCTTTAGAATGTGGTGTCTAGTACCACTAATGAATGCCATAACATTTGCTTATTTGGCTGACAAAATACAACGAAATGTTCATGTTAAACAAGATAGGTAAAGGTAAACCACTTGTTCTCTCGAAATGTAATGCATGAAGTGAATGTTTTGTAAGGCACTGGTTCCCAGTGATGGTCCTTGACTACCCTCATGTCCTGCATATTTTAGTGGTTTCTCTGCTCCCAACACATCTGATTCAACTAATCAGCTAATTACCAGTTCCTCCTAAAAGGGAAGTGGGTGTGATAGAACGAGGAAAGCAATAAAATGTGCAGGACAGTGATTTCTCCAGGACCAGATCTGGGAACCTGTGAGGTAAGGAATGCAACACTTGCGCTGTTACGGGAAAATAATCAACAATGTGTCGGCATGATGCAGCCAAATGCAAAGTCTACTGTCAGAGCTGCTGTTATAGAAAATGCATCAACACCTTCAAGATGAAATTGAATGTTGGATGGCGTATGCGGGCATACACTGAAGTACCAGAAAAGTACATAGCAAACTACATGCAAAACCCATAGCAACGCCACCTATGCATGTCATTGTTTGCATCGGCCAGTACAAATATAAAGCGATAGACATCTATGGAAGCTTCTAGAGTTGTTTCTGCCATGAGAATGGCAAGTTATCACAATTTTGCAATTTTTAACACGGTTTAATAGTTGGAGCTCGTGTGATGGTCATAGCATTTCAGAGGTAGAAGCAAAGTTTGGATTTTCACATATGAGCATTTCAAGGGTGTACCGTGACTACAAGAATTCCAGCAAAACCTTGAACTTACAACAGCAGTGTGGCTGTAAAAAGACCCTGGGTGAACGTGACCAGCGTCAGATGGCAAGAATCGTTTCACGTGATAGGCGTGTAACACTGCCTCAAGTAACATCGGAATTCAATGCTGGGGCCTCAACAAACATCAGCTTGAGGACTGTGCAATTTCCCCTCCAAGATCCCGTGGGGAACCTACCAAGTATTAACTGGTAGACCAGTTTTTCTGGTACTTCAGTGTATATTCCACAATCTGCCCATTTATTATGCTTCAGGTTTGTATTTTAGACTTTCTCACTATGTAACAGGGAACAGCAAATTAAAGTCCGTGATGTAATGAAACATCCTATCCAACAGCATATGCTATTATGAAAATAATCAACAAGAGGGTGATGTTTTATTACTTTTATGCCCCCAGAAATTACCCAACAAAAATTTTTTTATTCATTATCAAGCCATATGACCTTTAGCATGTTGTGTAAGCTCTAGAATACAAGGAAAAAAAATTACAAAAATACAAAAAACATAAAAGAAAAAACGTGACTGATACAGATAAAGAGTCAATAAACATAGGTCATTTCATTGTGTTGCACCCTTACTTCAGACTGACATTTATTCATTCATCTTCAATAAGTTTTGCTGTGGATCCGGAGCCTATCCCAGGAACACTGGACATAAGGTGGGAACACCCTGGATGGGGTACCAGTAGATCACAGTGCACACTGTACATACAGTCAGACTTAGAGGTAATTTATTGTAGCCAATCCACGTATAAGCATGTTTTTGGAAACTGGAGAACCATAGGTAACGCAATGAAGACACAGGGAGAACATGCACAGAAACTCCAAATGGACAGCAAACCGAGCTCAGGATTGAACCTGTAGCTGTGAGGCAGGAATGCAACCTGACCGAGAAACTGCCAAGTGCAAATTCCTCTTTCTTGTGTTCAAAAAACTCTTTTTTTCTCAGGAAACTAAATTCAGTGTACACCCTCAGACACCCTCTTGTGGCTCATTGTTTTATTTTATGTGTTGAATCTTACAGTCATTTGCTTTTACACTTATTCTGGCCATTTTGGAATTTTATGTCCTGCAAATTGAGCATGGAATGGATGTAGTTAGATCTATTCAAATTCTCACTAGGTGTTGTGATGATAGGGAAGCTATAATCCCCATGCACCCAGCCACAAAGAGCTCCATAATTTGCTGCCATTTCACTGTCAGATTGAATGCATTCACCAGAAGGAAGAGCTCATAAATGTTGCATTGTTAAGTCTCGGCAATTACCTTTTTTTAATTTAAATAGAACAAAATGAAATTGCATAAACTCCACTTTACTGGAAGATAACATAGTGGCATAGTGTCTCCTACATAAGAAGCCCCTGGACCTGTAATATTTAAAATGCCAGTTCCCCATATTTTCCTAAAAGGTCATTGGACCAATTAAATCCAAGGGCTCCAGTCTAATAAAGCCTAATAGAGGATGAGCACTCATCATTTTCATCATCATCATGTATGAATTTAAAGTTATGTCACCGCTGTATTTTCAAGTTATACTAATTACTCCTTTTTATATTATACCTGCAATAAGGCTTCCTGTTTATTCTGTCCTCATTTGTAAGCGAACAGTGTATAATATTCTCATACCTAGGTATAGTCTAGAGGTCTAATCTGCGTCATTCAGCATAGAGATGTTAAATAAGCGATAAAGTCATTATGATGGCTTAGCGAAAGGATCCTGGTGACACAGAAACAAGTGAGCGGGTGTCAGATAGAAGGGGCGACTAGAAGAACCAGCGTTACACCACCTACCACGTTCTCTCTTCAGAGGCTCCAGACTTTCTCTCCTCTTGGCTTTACCGCAGCGTAGCTATGCGCCATCTGTCGCTGTTGCCATAGCAACAAGGCCCATTGATCTACATAAAACCACAGACGGAGATATTCTGGTCTGATCCATTAGCATGAGTCAAATGAGACGGCATCTCCGTCTTGGCTAACTGGTGGACAGTTGTTTCAGACATCTTTCTGGACATAATTATCATAATTCTGACCTTTAAAAGGAAAGTGATAATATAGTTCTTATCCTGATCATAATAGTTGAGACATCTTTAATTCATGGCTAATAAAGCCACCCCAAGCTGGGTAGGAATAAGTACATCTTTAAACTGTGTGGAATTAGTTCTACCATCGTTTATTAGGAAACTCTGTGTTTCAAGATGCATTCATTTCTACCCGGTTCTGGATGGCGTTATTAGCCATGAATAAAAGATGTGTCAGCCATTATTAGTAGGAATAAAAGCTTGATTATCCGTTTTCTATTAGAGGCGTAATTATGTTCAGGAAAATGTCTAAAATGACTCGGTTATCCAAGTGATGCCATTTGTCTGTGGCAATAGAGTATGTTTATGGAACAAGTATTTCTGGAAAAAATGTGTCATCAGAAATATAAAGTCTTCGCTGGAAACACACACACACACATCACAACACACATGGCTCATAAATTCTGCAGAATGTCACAGCATGGAATTTGATTTCTAAAGATATCCTGAAAGCTGTGAGAGCTCAGAGAATATGAAGAACTCAGAGTAGGAAAAACTAATAAGGCCTGAGATTTAGATCAGTGTACCGAACATGAAGAGATCTTACATCAGCCATACGACGCTCTTGTGGAATTGAAACATCACATCAAGGTTAGAATCTGTACTTAGCCTGATTACAACACACCTTCTACACTTTGCCTTCATAAATATTATAGTTTTTATCTGAAGGAATGTAAAAGGAAAATACAGAACTGTTCTTCTGTAAATTTCTGCAGGTAATGTTCAACCATCTGCAGCACAGGAAAACCTTAATACGCTTAGAAAGGGGGCAAGATAAAACTAAACAGATGTGCTCAATAAGAAGCAGGCATCTCTGTGCAATTTCTCCACTGATTAAAGTGACCAATCGCTGAGCTTCGGTCATATGTCTTAGTTAGCGGTCTCTCTGTAGTAGGAGATGTCAGGGATCTCTGATAGCATGCTCTCTAGGGATACAGAATTATTGATGCTATTATTTGGTGCATTATATGAATGAAGGCCAAGTAAGGAATAAAACATGATGGAGTGGTGCAATCCTGCTCGATGTGAAACAGATATATTTAACCCCCTAAAGTTGATTATTTTCAAATAAAAATGCTTTTCATCTTTACCAGAACAATTTACAAACAGTATCAATTTTAAAACCAAAAAAAATTATTAATGAATGGCACATCATACTTCAGATCTGTGTATAGTTGCAATTAATTCTTTTGAATATCTGCGATTATTAGTTTTATTAGTACTACAGTAGAGTAATGCATTTTGTTGTAGTTACACAAAGCACACAGGGTAGCAGGCTGTACGCACAGCACATGGAAAGCGTTTAAAGTATGATTTACTATAATATTGTAAAGTATAATCATATTTCACATGTCCCATTAAATATTTAAGAAGGGAATGCAATTAGTGTTGCGGTACTCAAGTCTGGTCTTGGTCCTGTCTCAGAACTGAAAGCAATTCTTCTCAAGTGGTATGGTTATGACTTTTAGAGCGAGACCTCAAGACCATTTTTTTCCCACCACAATGACAATGATAAACTTTTCCATTTTTCATGCTCTCAAAATAATTATACGCATTAATAAAAATGCATTTGATATATAATGTTGGCAATGTAGAAGAAAATGGATTTTTTAAAGTCACATACTCGACCTGGTCTCACCTCCTCCAAAGACTCATGTGACTTGTGTGGACTTGGGACAGTCACATATCCCAGAATGCATTTTGCACCAAGCTCAGCGTGATGGTGGAGAAGAAAACCTACAGCTATAGGTTTCGAAATACTATCGTTGTTTTGTTATGAAATGAAGTTTCATTAGACTTCAAGTATGTGGTTAATTTATCAAGAAAGAGGCTATGGGAAAATTTGCTCCAACATTTTCAGAGCTGTGAGGTCTCACTAGCAGGTGACATCAAGTAGGCTGCTGTTCTAATTACAGAATGACCGTACAGCGTCCTTCCGTCCTCGGGGGTTTGTACTCGTGAGTCGTACTTACTAAGACTCTACTGCTAAGTACACAAGTCCAAACTTGGTGTACTTTGTATTGAGCAATGCTTTCTGTCTTGACTCGGTCTTAACCTCTCCCAAATCCCTTGACCTCTTGACCGCTCCACAATCCTATAACATCTTGGTCTTGACCTAGACTCGATATAGGTGGTCTCGCCCCATCACTAACTGTCATTTCCATATAATCCAACACATCTTACAGCTAATGTAATCACCAAATTATGTGTCTAACCAAATACAAATACGGTATTCACAATGAACAGATTGTGTGCTCTAAACAGAGACAAATAAGATACAAATAAAAGACACTATTTAGTTTTTGTTGTGCCGATATTGGACATCCAGAAGTTTTTACTTTCGTGCAGGTGATCAGTCAGATATGAAGGTTGTGGGTGTGAGCGAGAGGTCAGAAATGAAGCTTGCCAGACAATTCACAGTGTTCATTCATCCTTAGTAACTGGCAGAGGGCAAAAGTGGTTTAAATTAGGCTATTTAAGAAATGTGTATAGATACAAACAAAAGTCTATGTTAACAGTGCTGGCATTTCTACCTCCCCCAGTGCTTGCCAGTGTTAAAGGGGACAGAATGGTAGCATTCATATTTCATTTAAAATATTCATTCATCTTCAGTTCACTGTTGCTATTATTCAGTTCACTATTATGCCATTATCACTACCGCCATTAGCACTATTGTCCATCACAGGGCACCATGCATACACACATTTCCACACTCATTCAGAATTTGTTGTAGCCAATCCCCCTGCCAAAATGCTTTTTGGAGGTGGGAGGAAACACGGACGAACATGAAACCCAGAGGAATATGTAAAACATCTTAGATAGTAACCCGAGCTTGACTGAACCCAGGAGTGCTGGAGCTGTGAGGCTACAACTCAATTACAATTTCTCCTTCTGTTCCACCAGGACGATCTCATCTTGCTTTATTGACTTAAAGATAGGCAGTGCTTAATTCCCAGTCTTCGGATCGGTAGCCCTTAACCACAGGGCCACCACTACACATATATCTCCATGGGAACAAGCCTTGCTAATTGTGCATACAGAAATATCAGCATGCTATCAGTAATATTGTCCAGTGTGAAGAGAGGATGATGAAAATGAAAGAGAGAGAGAGAGAGAGAGAGAGAGAGAGAGAGAGAGACAGAGAGAGAGAATCAAGTGTATGACACTCAACCGTCACCATACCAATTCACACTTCCATCAATCAGGAAAATTAAGCTCTAGTATGATAAATGACTCTACTCACAAACCGCCTGTCAAAGCACACAAGTACCAAAATGCCCTTACAGGCATTTTTAGGACAGCAATTCCACTAAAGCAAGGAATGTTCCTAGCATAAATCTTCCTGCCTGTTTGTGAGAGGATTGTGTAAATGCTGTCCTCACCCACCTCTCTCCTTACCGAGGCCTGAGGAGAAGGTGTTAATGAGAACACCTGGTCAAAATGCTCTGAGCAAGACATGTTCCTCAGACTATCCATTACAGCCCCATTCGCTTAGGATGATCACACAGATCTGTTCCAGCTCCATCCATAACATTTAACAAGAGAGGCAGCCAACTGTTTACTTTTTTTTTTTTTTTTTTTTTTTTGAGATAGCAATGCATATTATCTCAGTAAAACTGAACGCACTACCATGGCAAACATTAGTCATGCTCTAAATTGTCTCTGCTCCCGTTGTTTAACACCTGAGGCAGAATTTAAACAGCACCAAAAGCAATGAAACTGCCTAGCAGTATCTAAATTTACTCACATTTTTTCCCTTTCAGCTGGCTCCACTGCCAAATATCAACAAAAATGACATTTAAGAAGAGTACTGTCAAATAAAAAGCATCCATGTGCTAGAATAATGTTGCAATCTCCAGATATCTGGTGCAAAACCTCATCTTTCAGTAAAAGCTGTTACAATATCAGATTTTTTTCACATTATGACTGGTGGACAGCTGTTTCCTCTTTTTAGTCAGAGATACATCAGAGTTTAAAGAACTGCTTCTACACACAACCCTTTTATATATATATTTTTACCTCAGTATTATTGATTTAGGAAATGTGGCTGAAAAATGGCACATTTATGGACACAGAAAAGAAACTTGCTATAGGTTGAAATAGGTTAAAACTAGGAAAGTCGACGAAGCTTTTTTTTTTTTTTTTTTTTCTGAAATATGAGGTTACTGAAACAGGAGTCATCCTGCTGACTGCAGAAAACCATACCAGCAAGTCCACAGCAATCATCTTGCTATTCCACTCACCGCAAGTAGAGATGGGATGCCCTTTATTATTTTCTGAAGCCTGCACTCAGACTTTGAGCCCAGGCAGATCCAGACAAAACCTCCGTAGATTAATACTGATAGGTAAGGATAGCCGTCCAGCTCCTCTATGTGTATTCACTCTTGTTGACCTGCCACATCTTCAGCCTCCTATCCAAATCCACTAGGCTCTGATTAGATGTCCATTTAGGTCATCCATGCCCCCAATCTCAGTCCTGATACGATGACCAGCAGACGCTGCCTCTGGAAGCCACATGAGCCTGTAAAATTAAGATTGAACAGCAGGTTACTCTCCTGTTTTGCCGAATCCCACAGCAGATAAAAAAAAGGTCAGACATAAAATAAGCATAATCTATTTATCGCCACCACACCTTTATGTAAATGCCATTGTAAAATCAAAATGGCCCTTGATTATTCTGTATGTTGGATGAAAGTCCAAGATGCAAGTAAAGATGTTAATGAATCCTTTTATGAAAATTAATTTGAGGGTGAAAAATATGAAATTGTCACATCAATGATACTGCTTCCTTTCTCGGTGATGCTGCTTCCTTTCTTTCTGCTTAGTTTCTCATGAAATGGTGAAAATCTCACTGAACGATCTGCCTAGGCATTAAACACATACATTCATGTACTGTATAAGCTATAATCCATGATGGGGTGGTGTGATGCAGACCAAACAATAAGTTGACTGTTTTCAAGTAACAGTATGTCCTCAGTTTATTATTCCACTTACACCATTGCAATCTGTAATTTTTAGATTTAAAGCATCTCATGGACCTATCTTGTAACTCGCTCGCTCACTCACAAATGTTTAGCACCTGGAAATCCTCCACAAGGGGGTGCTGTTGTGTCTCACATCTAATGACACTATAATGTCCTTGATTATTCACTAGACGATGGCTTGTCGCACTTTTTATCCCTTATGTGCATGAAACCAGTTAGTTCCTGTTATCACTTTTGTTATAGCTGTTTCCTTCACCAGACACTCTTTTTCTTTCTTTTTAAGGTGTGGATCATGTTACCTTCCATCCTGAGAACTTTCCTGTGTTGGAAAACAAAGATATACACTATATAGACGAGAGTATTCAGACACCTACACACTACCCCTTTGCAGACAAAACACCTTCCACTCTTCTGAGAAGGATTTCTACAAGATTGTGCAGTGTGTCTGTGGGAATTTTGGCCCATTCATCCAGAAAAGCATGTGTGAGGTCAGACAGTGATGTAGGATAAGAGGGCCTGGCTCACAATCTCCATTCTAGATCATCCCAAAGATGTTTGATGGGTTTGAGATCAGGGTTCTGTGTGGGCCAGTGAAGTTCTTCCACACCAAACTCACCCAACTGTGCCTTTATGAACCTTGATCCATGCACTGGGGCACAGTCTTCCCCAAACTGCTCCCACAAAGTTGGAAGCATACAATTGTCCAAAATGTCTTGTTATGTGGAAGCATTAAGATTTCCCTTCACTGGAACTAAGGGGCCTGGGCCAACCCCTGAAAACAACCCCATAGCATTATCCCTCCTCCATCAAACTTTACATTTGGCACAATGCAATCAGGCATGTAACATTCTCCTAATATTGCCAAACCTAGACTCATCCATTAGACTGCCAGACAGAGAAGCGTGATTCCTAACTCCACAGAACATGGTTCCACTGAGTCCAGTGGCTATGTGCTTTACACCACTCCATCCGACACTCAGCATTGTGCTTGGTGATATAAGGCTGGCCATTGAAACCCATGCTATGAAGCTTCCAGTGCACAGCTTTTGTGCTGATGTTAATGTCAGAGAAGGTTTGGAACTCTGCAGTTACTGAGACAGCAGAACTTTGGTGACTATTATGCACTATGCACCTCAGCACTCAGCGACCCTACTGTGTAACTTGACGTGGTTTGCCACTCCGTGGCTGAGTTGCTGTGGTTCCTAAACACTTCCACATTTCAATAATACCACTCACAGTTGACTGTGGAATATCTAGGAGGGAAGAAATTTCACAAACTGACTTGTTGCATCCTGTTATAGTACCACACTCGAATTCAGTGAGCTCTTTAGAATGACCCATTCTTTCACAAATGTTTGTAAAGGCAGACTGTATGGCTATGTGCTTGATTTTATACACCTGCGGCAGTGTGACTCCATGAAACACCTGAATTCAATGATTAAGAGGTGTGTCCGAACACTTTTGTCCATGTATTGTAGCTTCACCTCTGATCTGTTACAAAGTGCTGACACTAGAGACTCCTTCCACAAATACTAAATAAAGAAATCTTACAGAAATCTGGCATGCATGTCTCTGTGTGAATTGTCACTATAGAAACTAAGGCTGTACATCTTCATTACTGAGGCCAAGCAATACACATCTTGATGCACTGTCAATGATCTGATACATTAAGAATAAATATGAAACAGTAAATAATGTGATAAGATATGGTTAAATCCTATTGCGTTGCAGCGAGATTCGACATGATTTGAGTCAACCCAATGAGATTCAAAACAATCCGATGTGATGCACAAGAATATGATGCTATCAATCAATATTGTACAGGACACAGCTCCAACACACTAAAGACTTGGCCGAAAGACTTGAGAATTGCCACTGACAGCAGTGGAGATGAGAGAGTATGCTTGAGAGAGAAGGAATCAATCTAAATAATAAACTATTAGGTCATAAATTACTGGCCATATTTGTAAATAATAAAGGCACAGAGCCTCTAATAATAATTACATAAATCAGATTTTATTGACGCAACGATGAAAGACACAATGCATCCCGGGTTCATCCCAAATACACAAGTGCACTGTGAACTTTAATTTGCATTACTGTCGAAAACTACTGTCAGATTGCTGTTATGTACAGTACATGCTGATCAACCAGATTCAAGAATTCATGCAGTGCTGTGGTATAATGCAACCTGAAATCCTACAGTCTATCATGTTACACACCAAAAACTTAATTAAGGGAAGGGTTAGGAAAGTGAGTATATACACTGAAGTACCAGAAAAACTGGTATACCAGTTAATACTTTGTTAGGTCCCCCACAGGATCTTGGAGGGAACGTTGCACAGTCCTCACACTGATGTTTGTTGAGGCCCCAGAATTGAATTATGATGTTACTTGAGGCAGTATTGTACGCCTATCACGTGAAACGATTCGTGGCAGCCGACGCTGGTCACGTTCACCCAGAGTCTTTTTACGGCCACAGTTCTTGTAGTCATGGTACACCCTTGAAATGCTCATACGTGAAAATCCAAACTTTGCGTCTACCTCCGAAATGCTATGACCCATCTCACCAGCTCCGACTATTAACCCGCATTGAAAATCACATCATAACTTGCCATACTCACAGCAGAAACAGCTCTAGAAGTTTCCATAGATGTCTGTCACTTTGTATACACACTGGCGGATGCAACGAATTATGTGCACACGTGGCATTGCTATGTATTTTGCATAGGCTCCCGTACCAGTTTTTCTGGTACTTCAGTGTATAGGGTTGAGGGTATTTTCAGTTAGCATATACATTGTGCATTTCTTGATAAGAATAAATTGTTGGTGCTTTTGTTGTCCAGTGATATTTTTCTGATGTTCTTCAACATATAAGTACACAGTTATAATTCTCAGAACATATTGTCTGTGACTTGCAATTTGAGAGACAATACACAAACCTATGAACATGAAACAATATAGACATCGTAGCCTTGTCTTTATAGTCCATACTGATTTTTCCCAGCTCTCTGTAAAACATATAACAATACATGTGTAAAGTTTGTACAATATATATACTGTATGTACCGATACATCAATGCCACACTGATAAAGAGTGAAATTTTATTACTGCATGTACAGTATATTACATCAAATTACTATAGATACAGTATATTACTACAGCATGTATACAATATCCAACAGCGTATTGACCCTGTGCATTTAATAATGGATAAAGGAGATGGAGATAGGTTATAACCAGTGCTAAAGAGCACTGAAACTCTGGTTTCCTTTGCAGTTTATGTGCTTGTCAATGTGGTTCATTTTCCACACACCCTCAGGACATCATTACTTTAAATCAGCCCCTAATAACATGCCTAGGGCCATAGTGTGAGACTGAAGCAGAACAGGAAGACGTAACACAGGACATACAGATAAAAGCAAAAACTGACAGCTGTTCCGATAACATGGATCTCAGTCAATGGATCTGAATGAAGTTTTTACTGAGGTCCACATATCAGAAAGTGTCACAGTTAATACCACATACGACAGTGCAGAATGTATAGCATACTACATCAATTGATAATTTTTCCCCCTCCTCATGTTTTCCATTCCTTCTTTTATAAACTGCTCAATTTTTAATTGAATTGAGTTAAATATTTTGGCTTATGTGATAGGTTACCTGTTGATTTCAGGCTCCAAATTCAGAGCTTTTTATTTCAAATGTCTTAAAAATGACAGTGAATTGACTTCATATTAAGCATGCATGTAGTACGGATTTGAACATAGCATTTTTTTGTCAAATGACAGACATTATTTTATAGGAGCACATAAAACTTCCTTTGCAAAAACATTTATTTTGTATACATTTTCCAAAATTAACCTCAAAATTGAAGACATATCACATTTTTTCCCTTGCATATTTTTCAGAGTGAATTGGTTTCATAAAATAGAACAACAGCGCAGAGATCTTACCAATAAATCTTATGTTTTATCTAAAATGTAATTGTTTTGTATATTTGCATAAAATATGAACTGTACAGTAATGAATAGGAAACCGTGCCGATAAACTTTCAATTTTATTATCCAAGCACCTGGTGGTGATTGTAAAACCCTGTATACAAGCACAAACATCACCAAAACTACCGAGGCCCTCAGCAGTCCTCGGTGTCCTCATAGCTAGTTATGACCATGGATCTGAACATGCCTTCAGAAAGACACTGGGTGAGTCATAGCAATGAGATGGGATTGTAGAAAAATCCCTTTAAACTTTATCGTGAGGATAAAGAAGGATATGTGAATGATGCTAGAGACACCCTGCCATAGAGATGTAGCTATTTGAAGATACGTCCTGAAAAACCCAAATCCAAGGACTAAGGCATGTGCTATTTTTGCTCTTTCATTTCAGAGTATTCACAGGCCTTACAAAGTAATGACATTCAACCGCTGTAAGATCATAACTGAAAAATTTTAGGGGAAATAAAACCTAGGCATCATGACAATTTATGCCTTTATTCATCAAATAACTTGTATTGCAGCTGCAAGCAGAGATTAAGGGATCCAAGCATCATGTGCTGTTCTGCATTGATGTGAAGGTTAGAAGTTAATGATGATGATGATGATGATGATGGTGTTATTTCTAATGTAAGTTCTCAGTCAAAGGACTAATGCATTTTCAAGATACTACTGCAACATAACTTTTTTTTAAATATAAATTTTATCCCTAAATATTATCCCCTATAAGCAGTGGTGCCCAGTCTTATCCACAAAGGGCCAGTGTGGGTGCAGGTTTTCCTTCCAACCAAGCAGGAGCCACACCTCATTCCACCTGCTT
>JAOVVH010000023.1:21382350-21395193 GCA_028566435.1 Scorpiodoras heckelii
GGTGGTGGATCATTCTCAGCACTGCAGTGACACTGACGTGGTGATGGTGTGTTAGTGTGTGTTGTACTGGTGTGAGTAATTGTTCAGAGACTCGCTCGCAGCACTATACATGTTCTTTACTGTGCCTTACTGTGCACATTGTCTTATTGTCCCAGGATTGTACTCGAACATCCATGATTCATCTCCTGTCATCACTCTGTTCAGGAAATTGGACTCTCTTATTAAACGATCTAACATTTGCTCCAAACTCACTTGCATTTTTCCAGTGATGAGGCACTTCAGCAGGGTTTCACAAAAAGAAACATCTGGGCACTGTGAAGGCTCAAATGCAACTGAAACTGGTCCTACCATTTATCTGAGATCCCACTCTAACTGACCTTCAACCACCATCCATTATTATTATCATAAAGCTGTGGGGAAAAACATTCTAACATGCTCTTTTATGGACTGATAATTCTTCACACTAAATTACAAAAAGTATTTGCTCATCTGCCTTCACACGCATATGAACTTGATTGACATCCCATTCTTAATCCATAAAGTTTAATATGATGTTGGCCCACCCTTTGCAACTATAACAGCTTCAACTCTCTTGGGAAAGCTTTCCACAAGGTTTAGGAGTGTGTTTATGGGAATTTTTGACCATTCTTCCAGAAGCCCATTTGTGAGGTCAGAAATGATGTTGGACGAGAAGGCCTGGCTCACAGTCTCCACTCTAATTCATCCCAAAAGGTGTTGTATTGGGTTGAGGTCAGGACTCTGTGCAGGCCAATCAAGTTCTTCCACACCAAACTCGCTCATCCATGTCTTTATGGACTTTGCTTTGTGCACTGGTGCACAGTCATGTTGGAACAATAAGGGGCCATCCCCAAACTGTTCTCACAAAGTTGGGAGCATGAAATTGTCTAAAATCTCTTGGTATGTTGAAGCATTTAGAGTTCCTTAACTGGAACTAAGGGGCCGAGCCCAACTCCTGAAAAACAACCCCACACCATAATCACTCCTCCACCAAACTTTACACTTGGCACCATGCAGTCAGACAAGTACCGTTCTCCTGGCAACCACCAAACCCAGACTCGTCCATCAGATTGCCAGGCAGAGAATCGCGATTCATCACTCCAGAGAACACGTCTCCACTGCAATAGAGTCCGGTGTCGGTGTGCTTTACACCACTGCATCTGATGCTTTGCATTGCGCTTGGTAATGTAAGACTTGGATGCAGCTGCTCAGCCATGGAAACCCATTCCATGAAGCTCTCTACGCACTGTTCTTGAACTAATCTGAAGGCCACGTGAAGTTTGGAGGTCTGCAAAGATTGACTCTCTGGTGACCTCTGCGCACTATGTTCCTCAGCATCCGCTGACCCGCTCTGCCATTTGTAGCCTAACACTTCGTGGCTGAGTTGCTGTCATTCCCAATTGCTTCCACTTTGTTATAATACCACTGACAGTTGACTGTGAAAAATTTAGTATAGTAAAATTTAGGCAAAGTTTTTTAGTAAAAGTTAGGCATCCTATCATGGTAACAAGCTGGAATTCGTTGAGCTCCTGAGAGCGACCCATTCTTTCACGAATATGTAGAAGTTTGTAGAAGCAGTCTAAATGCCGAGGTGCTTGATTTTATACATATGTAGCCATGGAAGTGATTGGAACACCTGAATTCAATGATTTGGATGGGTGAGTGAATACTTTTGGCAATATAGTGTATATGGGTCCCTAGGCATAATCCTAGCAGCAGAACCGCCTCTGCCTATCAGTGACAAATGTGTCAGGTAATTAAACAGAGTGAAACAACCCCTAGATTTGTCACTGTCACTGACACATCTGTAATACGTCATCAGCAATGACTGAGTAAGCATGTGTGAAATACAGTCGTGGGTGTAATGAGCATGAACGAGGTGGATTATTTACACTATCGTCCTTTTGCTCAAAATGCCTTTGAATAAAAAACTAAAAGTTGATAGACTAACCAGGCATTGCCCAAACAAATTACAAAATACACAAAAGGATCTGATAACAGAACTGTAAGTTAGTGGGGTTTTTTGTTTGAAAAGAAGGGTTACAACTTCTCTGTTTAACATGCTTGGTGTTGTAAGGAAACATGGCATGAAGCCACCGATCAAAAAGAAGTCATGAATGCAACCCATTTACTATCACCACCAGCCATCACTGCATCCCATGATCGCTGTCAGAATACATGCTAACTAGATTCTTTACAATATTCAGCTTCTCTTAGGGGCTGTCATGACTGAAAATTTAAGAAAGCTATCATGACAATTACCTGAAATATCACTGGATGTGGCAACTCATGACAGCACATGACACAGGGTAGCATTAACATAAGATGCATAATTATAATTTGAGTGTCATTAAAAGCATTGAGCCAAATTATAGTGGTCACCTGATAAAATTACACCCCCCAGACAATGTACATGACACCACAGCTGCCTGCACCCTTTAGCACTGAAACTGAAAAAAAGATGACAAATCACTTCACATGTACAATTTCCTTTTGCACTGCTTCCCCAGACAGGAAACGGAAGACGACCAAAAGAGAGAGAGAGATAGATGTCTGGAGGAGCTGATTAAGTGCATGGGGTCAGGCAGAAATGCCCGTGCGTGTGCTGCGGTGCTCACGACGAGGTGCACAGAGACTATGTTTTATTCGTGACTTTGACAGCGAGCGACGCTGCCTGAGTGGGCCGAATTGCAGCCATGCTGCACGGCGTTGCCATGGAAACTGCAGGGAACGGGGGAGAAAGTGCAAGACAGCGGATGTGCATTAAGTTCTGTCATTTTATCACCTACCGTAGAACGCCAAGAGCATGCAAATTGTGACAAAAGCCTTTGATTTTAATGTGAAAGAACAATTTACTATGAACGTACAGAAAGGAATTGTTTTTGACCGCACTGAATGAATTTTATCTCTGAAGTGTCTAGGCTCTGACGCCTGAAGGCTGAAGGGGGCCAGAGCTGACACGTCACACACAATCTCAAAAGCAGCAAATAAGCAAGTACATCACCATGGCTGACATTTTATATGGACATCATAATGCAGATAACGTCGCCGAAAACAGCAAAAGCAGACATCGTGATGGTTTCAAAGTGCAGTCATGGCTCCATCTACTGAGCAGAGATGGACAGAGATGTACAATATACTGCTGATTCAGATCTCCATCACTTTCCGGCTCAACTTATGATTGTATTAATATTTACACTCAAGCTAATATCAGGTATCTAAAAAGGCATGTGTTTCAGTGGGTACTGACTGAAATTATGGTCAGCACTTCGGTATTGATGTATTAGGGGTCAATTCATTAAATAATCAGCCTACTGTTTCTGGAAACAGTGCCAGTAGTAATAATCAGTTAAAAAGGCTTATGTGAACTTGAAACCTAGGTGAATAGCCAGTTAAAACACCAATCGCTTCGTTTTTTGTTAATATCTCTTTTAAGACTCAAAAGAGATCTATCTGTCATTTTCTTGTGTAATTGTTTTCATACTCTGCATAATCTAGTACCCAGTACTCTCTAGTATATGTGATCTGCAATACTGAAGTGTTACTGTATATTCTAAAGTGGGCACAACAAGGATATTTTATGTAATGTGTTGCTCAAAGCTTGTTGGTCCACTCCAGACTGAAGGGGGAGGAAGAAAACCCTTATTAATCCACACATCACATTAAATTCTACAATTTTATTAGCTAAAATTATTATGCTAAAAAATTAGTTTCAGGCCTCTTTTATTTCAGGTTTCTAATACTAGCAAATACCTTCTTAAAACCTTTTTTATGCATGAAAATAATTCTGGCCATCTGGAGGCGTGATATCGCCTATCACAAATGGATCAGTCCAGCCGGAACACAGATTCATCACTGTAACATAGGAAATGGTTGATGTGGGAGCTCTGACGCAATCATACTTTTAACCCTTTACACACTCTGAGCATGGTGGTGGGCTCAGGTTACATTAATCATGCTGCTTGCAAAGACTAAAGCCGATTCTCAATCTGCGTTCTTGTCTGTACTTGTGTTCTTGTGTACTTGAGAAATATCATCAGTCGCAGCCCAAGTACTGTTCCATCCAAAAGTCTGCATCTAACCAAGTACAGTTTAAACACCCGGATGTGTTCTTGCTCCGGCCATATTATCAAGGATGCCTTGTATGGACTTGGGACAGTCAGATATCCCAGAATGCATTTCACACCAAGCTCAGCGTGATGGGAAAGTGAAGGGAAAACTTACAGCTGTAAATTTCTAAATACTACTGTTGTTGTGTTATGTAGTGAAGTTATACGATTTTAGGTGAGAATGTCATTATTTAGACTTCAGGTATGTGGTTAATTACGGTAATCAAGAAAGAGGCTACGTTAAAATCTGCTTTGACGCTTTCGAGGTGTGTGGTCACGCTAGCAGGTGACGTCAAGTACGTAAGTACGCTGCTGTTCCAATTGCAGACCGTACAGGGTCCATCCGTCCTCGGGAGTCTGTACACGTGAGTCAAACTTACCAAGTCTGTACTACCAAGTACGCAAGTCCGAACTTGGTAAACTTTGTATTGAGAAATGCCTTAAGTCTTTGGTGGATGCTCCTTTTATACTCAGTCTTGATGATTCTCACCTGTTACCAGTTAAACAGGCCATCAATTTATAAATGTGTTTATATTTAACAAATAGAATTAAGTAATTTTGTCTGTTAAACAAAGCTTCAAGTTAATTAACAACTTACACATTTCAGTTTTTATTGCATTTTAAGAGAGTGTCCCAACTTTTCTGGAAATGGGGTTTGTACATGCCTTTCCTATTAGTTTCACTGCAGTGAATGAATATTTTACTTTAGGGCAAATAACTGAAAAATACAGTTGAAGTTTAGTAAGCTAGCCAGAACAAGGGGAAACTGGAAAATTGTTTAGTCAGCAAGGAAAGAAAAGCAAAGCAGCTAATATTTTAAGAATCTTGTTCTGCACGTGGACCATATAATCACCAAAAACATCTAGTTCTTATAATATAAAGTGATATTGTCTATCATATCCTAGCTGAGGTGTCATGTTGTGAAGGTGACATGTAGCATCCTAAAAGTTGTCTCTCTGGGGTGCACTTAAAGGTTACAGGCAGAATTACACAACAGAGGGTTGCCCTTTAAGAAAAAGTTCCAAGTAGAAATCCTTTAAGATCTAAAATAATTCATTATCCAAAGAAATGTTCTAGGAGTTCTGGGAATACAGGTTCAGAAACAGGTACTCATTTTAGAGTCATAAATATCACCCAAAAGGCTTTTCAGTTTGTCCCCCTGGGGAACCCTTAAAGATTATGTTTAGAACCTACCACAGAGGATTTCCTCTAAGGAAAATATTCCACTTTGAACCATTCCACAGAGCTAGAACACTAAACACTACAAGAACCCCTGACATACACTTAATCCTAAGAATGTATTACAAAAGAAATTCCAACTAGTACGCTACAGGGTTTGTCCACCTGGGAAAGCCTTAAAGATTATATGTAGAACCCTAAAACAAGAGGTTCTAAGTAGAACTTCTTTAGAAAGCTAGAAACATTGACCATCCAAAAAATCCCTGATGAATGCACTTGTTCTAGGAATGCCGTTTCAGAAACTAGCACCCTAAATGGTTCTTCAATTGTCTTCTCCCTGTGGAACCCTTAAAGGTTCTATGTATAACCTTATAACAGCAGATTGGCCATTCAAAATAAAATTTGTATTGCTTTAAAAAAAATCCAGCACTCTATAGGCTCTGCAGTTTGTCCCTTTTGGGAACCTTGCCCCAGAAATGGTTCTGGGCTCCCAACAGAAAAACATTCTCTGTATTGAATTGAATTCAATTTTATTTCTAAAGCGCTTTTAACAATGAAATCCAGACATAATTTTTAACTTTAACTTGAACTTTTATGGCAAGGAAAACCTCCCTGTGAAATCATGAGTTTGAGTCCAAGAGAGTAAAACTGGCTGTGCTCTCAAGAAAGGAGAGGTGGCATACTCTCCTTCCATATCAATCACAGAGACCTTAGCCAGTCATGGGTGTCTGTGAGTTCATGTATACAGAAGCAGGTGGGAGCGCTTTCCTCAAAGTGTGTAATACAGTAGTTCAAAAAGATGTGGTTGGTTGGCTTCAGATGTCTTGGAGGTAGCATGTATTAGCCTTCACCCTCCTGGTTGGTAGCTATCATATGATAGGGGAGAGATGTCTGATGGGTGGGAAATGGACATGGCTATATTAGTGAGAAAATTAGGGAAAAAGCCAAAAAAGAAAGCAAGGGTAGAATTATACAACCATTTAACTATTCTTCCCATTTGTTCCCATGGCGAATGCGTAAATATTGAAGAGAGGATTTCCCTTTAAGAAGATGCTCCATACAAAACCTCTTCATAAAGCTAAACGAGCAGCTAGGGTATGCTTAATTCTAGGAATGTATTAAAAATAAGTTTCCAACTCATAGCCTAATGGGTTCTCTGCTTTTTGGCCCACTGGGGAACCTTTATACATTGTATGTGGAATCCTCAAACAGAGGGTTACCCTGTGGGAAAAGGGTCCAAGCAGAAGAGCAGTACAGAGGAACGCTGGGTCACTGTAGGAAGACCAGAAAATATTAAGCAAAACCAAGCAGACCAGGCCACAATTTCCACTTCTGTGAAAACAAATCCTCAGCCTTGATCATTTCGTTGGCCTCATTATCATCTATAAAACAGCACACATTAAGCAGTGCCAAAATTCATTAACAGATGGTATTTGCTGGTCAAACATTACTCGTTAGGGAAGGACTTAATGAGAGGGAAAATCAACATCAAATTTCTCCCGCTCAATTCACAGTGACAGGGACGATGTTAGCGCGTTACTGCTAGTTAAGTGGAGCTGCTGCATGCTGCTGATGGCAGTGCATTTGCTGGATATCAGAGAGATGATTAGATGTATATTTCAAGTGCTTATGATTAGTATGAGAGTCTGATCCAAGGAGCTGAATGGTGCTTCCCAGTTTCTGAGCCTAAACGCTCATTTGGTCATTACAAATCTGGTGTGTCACTGAGACTGCTTTCAGGAGTGTCACATAGAACACATATTTAACTTTTCTTAATGAAGAGAAGTTAATTTACTACATGCACCACTTTGGAAACTAGATATAAAGCTGTTTTTAAATTCTAAAATACTGTGATCCATACCCGATGGTTATTGTACTTTCTGGGGAGATTGTTGCTGATGCATTCGTTCCATATAATATATCGGTCTTACCATAAAGACCACAGTTAAAAAGAAGTCTAGTCAACATTCTGTACACCTTCTGGCAAAACACTGGTATGAAACCCAACAGGGTGTTCTATTATATTATATAAAATAATCAACAATGGTGTGGTGTGATGCACAGCTGATTATTTTCCAATAACAGCATGTCTGGAAGTGTTTTATTCCTCTTAAACCACAACAAAACGCCAATGATAGCAATTTTGTATCAGTTAAAGAATGAGACATTATATGAGATGTGGACAAAAAGTTCGCTGAATGTTACAATAAAAGCAACAAAAAAGGAATATACATAGAAAATACCTTTATTAACCTTCATCAGACACAACACACAAGGATCGCACTGTTTGACACCACCGTTTAACAGACAGCGTTCAAATGACTGTGCCATGTGGACCCGATAAGCCACGGCCACCACACACTAGGTGTTACTTCTAGACATGTCCCTTGATGTCTGTGCGCGTTCTTGAACTTGTCACGTGCGTTCCAGTCGAGATATCCGACTATTCACCGAACCTTTTGTCCACAACTCAAACTTTTTCTTTCTTTCTTTCTTTATATTTTTCTTTATTTATAGTTTTTCTTTTTCATGTGTAATGTTGTGGAATGTCCATGAAACAACTTCCTGTTATGATTTTAGAGTTTGTAGATGCTATAAACAGTCATGCCTGCACCAGTCTTTCTTTTTTGTGTCTCTTGAAGTTAATAAGTTGAAAAAAAACCCACAGTTTGTCATGTTAAATGGTTACCCAAAAAGACTTTTTCCATAGCAGAAAAGAAACAAAGTTGGAGCTTTAACTGGCACGTCCCAAAATGCCAACTAAACATCTCTTCAAGAAAACTTCACCATATCAACAAGTCCACGCGTTCTGAAAATGTGTTTATGTGATACATCTGCCATACGAGTCCCTTTATACTGTAAATTACAGTACATTACTAGAGTAAGCATTAATATAAATCTTGCAGCTGGAAATACTGTCACAGCTACTGATGCAGAAAATCAATCTGGACGTTCTGACCAATCAGAACCAAGCATTGATGAAACAGTTCCATGGTAGAAAGCACAAAAGCCTTCATGTTATCGCGAGATGTCTACAACACATACAGTATCATACCGCCTCTGTTATTCAAAACAGCGATGAATATAAATGTAATCTATGAATATCTGTGTACAATATAAATTGCACAAGATCTGGTTTCTGCCAAATTGATGAGTGAATATGAAATATTTAATGATGAGTCTTTTTGCACATCCTGTTGCTTCTGAAACTGTGTGAAGAAATATCAATTTAAATGCCACAATAGAGAAGGGCGAGAGAAAGAGAAAGATGTGAGGGGAATCACTATGCATTCCAGTCACATTACTCTGCTCTCTCGCCTCTCATTTACTTGCCTCTCCTCCCACGACCAGGCTGGCTCCAGAGTGTTTTAATAAGGAGCCATGAATTGAAAGATGGTGGGTTGCTTTCCCTCTGTGGCCAGCTTAAGTTTGATGCAAAACCACAGCCGTAGGGGAAAGTTGGCACATCACAAGCACTTAGTGCTGAAACCAATATGGAGATCCAATTAGCACCTCAGTCCTAAGAGATGACATATGGCTTTATATATTTTAAAAAACGCACAATTCAATATTATCACCTTCAAAATATGATCCTTGTGAATGCACACAGCCCTCCCAACGCCTCTACCATTGCTGGTAGCAGTGCTTGAAATCGTCAACTGTGAGGGTGTTCAGAGTCTCGATCACGGCTCTATGGATGTTCTTTACTGTGCCAAAGTGGTGGCCTCTCAAACGTGTTTTAATCTTGGCCATCTGGTACGAATTCTTTATGAATGATCCCTTGAGTATCAAAAATGACGATGAACAGTGACTTGATTTTTGATTTGCTCATGTGAGCTTTCTTTGGGCGAGGTGATGTTCTCATGTGCCATTCAGCACTTTGTCTTTTTTATCTCACGATCGTACTCGAACACCCAGGATTCATCTCCTGTGATCACTCTGTTCAGGAAATTGGGCTCTCTTGTTAAACGATCCAACATTTGCTCCAAACTTTCTTGATTTGTTCTAGTGATGAGGCACTTCAGCAGGGTTTCACAAAAACAAACATCTGGTCACTGCAAAGGCTAGAAAGCAACTGAAATCCTGAGTCCTACTGTTTATATGAGATCCGACTTTAACTGACATTGAACCACCATCCCCATGTGTAAGCCCTATGGAGCATGGGAATTTCATTCTCATGACTTTCCGGACTTTAAGGAGATTTACCATTTTATTTACCATTTTTGGAAGGAAGGAATCTCTAGTGGCACTGCTTTGTCAGTCAGAGATAAAGCTGTAACTATAGGCTTTTAAGTCTGACATGTACACTATATTGCCAAAAGTATTCACTCACCCATCCAAATCATTGAATTCAGGTGTTCCAATCACTTCCATGGCCACAGGTATATAAAATCAAGCACCTAGGCATGCAGACTGCTTCTACACACATTTGTGAAAGAATGGTTCGCTCTCAGGAGCTCAGGTAATTACAGGATGGTACCATGATAGGATGCAACCTGTGAAACAAGCCCAGTCGTGAAATTTCCTCCCTACTAAATATTCCACAGTCAACTGTCAGTGGTATCATAACAAAGTAGAAGTGACTGGGAACAACAGCAACTGCCACGACATGATAGGCAACTTAAAATAAGCAGGGGTAAAAAGAGAGAGGTAAAAAGAGCAGGGTCAGCGGATGCTAACGCGCATAGTGCACAGAGGTCACCAACTTTCTACGGAGTCAATCACTACAGACCTCCAAACTTCATGTGGCAGAGCAAAGAGCTTCATGGAATGGGTTTCCATGGCTGAGCAGCTGCATCCAAGCCTCCATGGCTGAGCAGCTGCATCCAGTGGTGTAAAGCGCTGCCACTGGACTCTAGAGCAGTGGAGACGTGATCTCTGGAGTGATGAATCATGCTTCTCAGTCTGGCAATCTGATGGACGAGTCTGGGTTTGGCGGTTGCCAGGAGAACAGTACTTGTCTGACTGCATTGTGCCAAGTGTAAAGTTTGGTGGCGGGGGATTATATTGTGGGGTTGTTTTTCAGGAGTTGGTCTCGGCCCCTTAGTTCCAGTGAAAGGAGCTCTTAATGCTTCAGCATACCAAGAGATTTCAGACAATTTCATGCTCCCAACTTTGTGAGAACAGTTTGGGGATGGCCCCGTCCTGTTCCAACATGACTGCGCACCAGTGCACAAAGCAAAGTTCATAAAAACATGGATGAGCGAGTTTGGTGTGGAAGAACTTGACTGGCCTGCACAGAGTCCTCACCTCAACCCAGTAGAATACCTTTGGGATGAATTAGAGTGGAGACTGTGAGCCAGGCCTTCTCGTCCAACATCATGTCTGACCTCAAAAATGCGGTTCTGGAAGAATGGTCAAAAATTCCCATAAACACACTCCTAAACCTTGTGGAAGGCCTTCCCAGGAGAGTTGAATCTGTTATAGCTGCAAACGGCGGGCCAACATCATATTAAACCCTATGGATTAAGAACGGGATGTCAATCAAGTTCATATGCATGTGAAGGCAGATGAGCGAATACTTTTGGCAATGTAGTGTACTTAAAGTCTTCCCGATGTTTGATGGAGGGCTTTGCATTTTCTTGGTAACTTGATAAGCTGCTTTTTGTTTTGTCTTATTAAAAAAAGAGAGTTTATTTGTTATTGGAAAATAATCAACTTCAGGGTGGTAACAGTGACTCTGATTTGTGTCAAGCCACATCACTATATCCCATAGTTGATTATTTTGCTATATCAGCATGTGATAACGTTTAATTCCATACTTAGACATCTAAGACTGTTCAAGATTATTACTTAGCTATGAACAGCTCTGAGTCTGAAATGAGCGTGTGAGTGAGTGAACAAGGAGATGAGCATGCTAAAGATCTTGAACAGTGCAGCTCAGGTCTACCACTAAAACTCTCGGTATACTGCATCCCTGCAGCAGAGCAGAACCGTAAGCCCTTACTCTCCCTCCGCAGAGAACGCACTGCCGCTTCAGACGCCCACTCACTGCTTCAATGAAAGCTCATCTGTAGGCTGGAAAGCCAAAATGTTGCAAAGACAGAAAGAGTGCTAGAGAGAGAGAGAGAGAGAGAGAGAGAGAGAGAGAGAGAGAGAGAGAGAGAGAGAGAAAGAATAAGGGAATTCAAAAGACAGTTATGATGCATATTCATAGCCAAAAACAGCACTGCTGAAAGAAACAGAGGGTACAGACTCAGAGCCTCCTTCCTGACCTGGTCCAATTCCATTGGAGTAAATGACCAGTGGGGTCAGAGAGAATCAAACAGAAAAAAACAGGAAAAAAGAAAATTGCAGCACCTCAAGCACAT
The DNA here is from genome assembly GCA_028566435.1 of Scorpiodoras heckelii. Classification (NCBI taxonomy): domain Eukaryota; kingdom Metazoa; phylum Chordata; class Actinopteri; order Siluriformes; family Doradidae; genus Scorpiodoras; species Scorpiodoras heckelii. The sequence continues at coordinate 21,393,968 of JAOVVH010000023.1, forward strand.
CATCTCAAATCTGACAAATCACAAGGTGAAAATGCATGTGGCTGGTGTGGCTTTCCAGAGCTGCAACACTGCAGTCCACGTAAAGGCCTCATTTTTGCACAGCTGATGGGAAATAGACTGTCCTACATAAGGAGCAGAAATTGTTTGAAGAACCCAAATACAGCTCTGCGTAGCTCACCTGTTAGAAAGAGTGCCATGCAGCAGTTTTCCCTACCGCTGAGTCTCAGGGCCAAATTTCTCAGTCTCTTTGGCAGCCACGCAGTGTGTTAGGACACGCCAAACCCGCAGTAATAGGTGATAAACATAATAACGTGCTAAAGCTTTAGCTCTGCACTGTGTGTGAGTGCAAGTGTGTGACTGTATGTGTGTGTTTGTGTGTGTGTGTGTGTGTTGTGTATATGTGTGGGCTGGCCTCTTTGCTAAGAGAGGATGCTGCACCATGGAAACCTGTGCAGATATTCACAGCTAATTATGCAGCGACCCGCTGACAGATATGAGTGTGAAGATGCACCATGGAATTAAACTGCCAGCTCCAGTGGCCATGTTCAACTGAAATGAAAAGAGGTTGAGAGAAAGAGATCTGAGGTTTACACAGACTTAATCAGACTGCCTCAAATGAACATAGCCTCAATTTCAGTGGCTAAAACTAATGAAAAAAAAACGAGAGCTTAAGAATGAAATCTTTGCCATTTTAAAAATGAAGTGATGACGAACTGAAGCAGTTAAATATTTAGACGCAAGTTCACATTTCAAGCCTGAGTAAAGCCGTATAGTGACATAAAACAGTAAGGTTAATTATAATATACATAATTCAAATCCATCAAGATGTCTGCGTCGAAAATCTACGTTGGAGGACCATGGTACACTATAGTTTTATTATTTTGACAAATTTGCTTATTCTTTAAAGTGCTTAAATTGAAAAATTACCAAAACAGCAATAATAGTTTATGTGCATGGCCTTACTTTGTATGCACGAAATTATTTTTTAGACATGTCCATTTTCCACCCATCAAACATCTATCTCTTATCATACAACAGCTACCAACCAAGGAGAGTGAAGGCTATCACATGCTTCCTCCAAGGCATGTAAAGCCAGCCGACTATATCTTTTATATAGTTGTTTGATTTATATAGCAGTTTGATTCTCTAAATGGTCAGGACCCCCACAGGACCAGTACAGATCAGGTATTATTTGGGTGGTGGATCATTCTCAGCACTGCAGTGAC
>JAOVVH010000023.1:21473961-21486906 GCA_028566435.1 Scorpiodoras heckelii
CAATGCCAAGTGTCAGATGGAGTGGTGTAAAGCACATAGCCACTGGACTCTGGAGCAGTGGAAACATGTTCTGTGTAATTAGGAATTACAGTTCTCTGTCTGGCAGTCTGATGGACGAGTCTGCGTTTGGCGAATGCAGGAGAACGTTACTTGCCTTACTGCATTGTGCCATCTGTAAAGTTTGGTGGAGGAGGGATAATGCTGTGGGGTTGTTTTTCAAGGGTTGGCCAAAGCCTTTTAGTTCCAGTGAAGGTAAATCTTAATGCTTCATCATACCAAGACATTTTGGACAATTGTATGCTTCCAACTTTGTGGAAACAGTTTGGGGAAGACCTTTTCTGTTCCTGTATGACTGTGTCCCAGTGCACAAATCAATGTCCATAAAGGCACAGTTGAGTGAGTTTGGTGTGGAAGAACTGAACTGGCCCACACAGAACCCTGATCTCAACCCCATTAAACATCTTTGGGATGAACTAGAATGGAGATTGCGAGCCAGGCCCTCTTATCCTACATCACTCTCTGACCTCACAAATGCTTTTCTGGATGAATGGGCAAAAAATCAAACAGACACATTGCGAAATCTTGTAGAAAGCCTTCTCAGAAGTGTGTAGGATGTTTTAGCTGCAAATAGAGAACCAACTCCATATTAATGCCTATGGATTTAAATGGATTGTCATAAAAGCTCCTGTAGGTATAATGTGTAGGCGTCCGAATACTTTTGTCTATACAGTGTATATATTCAGTGTGTTCAAGTGGAGTCTTCCTATAAGAGTCAGTTTTACTGTTTTACTGTGACACTGATATTTTATTCACAGGTAGCCTAATGGCAGAATGTTCCAGAAGGCTATATGCAGCAACATTTACAGACGCCACTGACTGAGTTCTGGTCTATGTACCTAAAAGATGAGCTACCTGGCCCACACAGCCCACTGGCAGTTCTTTGGTTTGGTGCTGGCAGTACTGGGCTTGATCCTGACAGCTGCCACCAGTGGAGTAGATGACTGGAGAGTGTGGTATGTGGACGACGTGTCCGTCATCACCTCTGGCATGGCCTGGGTCGGCATCTGGAGGGCTTGCTTTTATAGCAATGTCCTTGACAAAGCCGAGTTTTGCCGAAGCATACGCATCACAGACTCGTTCATTCCTCCAGAGATTGCTGCAGCGCAGGTGCTGTGTATGATGGCTATCGGTGTGGGAATCGCTGCGAACCTGGTTGCGGGATATGCCGTGAGATGCGCCTACTTCAGCATCGACGGAGGGCAGGTCAGGGTTTTCTTTTCGTCAGCAGGTGTTTTGTATTTCCTCACCGCAACGTGCTCGCTGATTCCTGTTTTTTGGAACATGATCTCGGTGCTGGAGAATCGTACAATCGAATTCCCACCAGAGTTTCTTCTACCTCCTGCACCACATAAACAGGAACCGGGTCTGGGCATTATAACAGGAATTGGCTCCTCTGTCCTGCTTATTATAAGTGGCCTGCTCTTCCTGTCCTACAGGCAAACGCGTAAACCTGGGAAACACAAAGCTGAAGGATCTGAAGAGAAAAAACAAACCAGAGGTGACACAAACCTACAAACTGGTGCTCTGGACACTGAAAGTGTGAGAGAAGGGACAGATAACCCAGCATTCAAGGGAGAGGATAAGCTGTAATGTAGATTTCTGGTCTTTTTGACAATAATCTGCACTAGCTTGTCTTATCTGAGTCATTTTGAAACCATGGAATGTAATGCTGTTTCAGCATGTTGACCTTATACGTCCCAACCATAATCGCATTTCACTCCACTCTGTCGCAAGATTTATATGGCACTAGACGTGAGATGTGCTCTTTACCTTTGAACATCTCCTTCTTCTCTTAATGGTCTATCCAATATACAGTAAATGGCACTATGGGTTAGATATGCAATGCACAGTAAGTAAATGCAGCATTTCCTGCATCACATTTATGTTATTCATTCCTTTTTTTTTAGTTTTTTTTTTTTTTTTAGCAATTTTACTGGTTTGCATTTGGTTTTATTCATGAAATAGGCAAGTGTGGCTTTTGTTATTTTCAGGGCTTGGTGCTGCTCCTGTGATGCAAAATCCTACGATGCTTAGGTGAAGAGGTGTTTAGCTTAACATTATAAAACAACCTCTCTGTTTTTTTTCCTCTGAATGACAAAGGAGGTTGAACAGAAATACAGTAAAGGGTTAAATAAAAAAGGACAAATCATTTGAGACTAATAGTCTTTTACAATGTTCTGTACAGTGAACAGAGCATTTTTAAAAGGGATGCATTTCTAATGCTAAGCATTGAATTCAAGTGTATTATACCCCACCACAATGCTGTTGAATTCTCTAATCTGATTGGTCAGAAGGTGTTTATTAAATTTACTACTCTGCAGCAGCTCTCACAGCAGTTCTCCAGTGGCAGAGTTTTTTTTTTTTTTTTTAAACACACTGTGGTATCTTTACATTTTCCGACAGTGTGTTTTCTTTTGTTTTTAAGAAAGAGAGAAAAAGGTGAGAGGCTGGTAAGGAAATGTCAGTTCATAGCTGCTCTTATGGATGATTCATAGATGTTCCACAACAGTAAATGTGACTATAAAAAAATAAAAAGTGTGCTGTGTCATTCTTTAATAAATTAAAAATGGTCATCATTGGTTGTTGACAGTGGCATAATCGGAATAAAACACGCTGTGACTTGCTGTTTTTGAAAAAATAATCAGCTTCGGCATGGGAACAGTGAATGTGCTTAGTGTAGAGCTTCATCATACCACTATACACTGAAGTAGCAGAAAAACTGGTACTGGGGCCTATGCAAAATACACAGCCATGCCATCTATGCACATCATTGGTTGCATCCGCCAGTGCGCATATAAAGCGATAGACATCTATGGAAGCTTCTAGAGCTGTTTCCGCTATAAGAAAGGCAAGTTATCATGATTTTGTGATTTTCAACGTGGTTTAATAGTTGGAGCTCGTGAGATGGGTCATAGCATTTTGGAGGTAGAAGCAAAGTTTGGATTTTCATGTATGAGCGTTTCAAGGGTGTACCGTGACTACAAGAATTCTGGTAAAACCTCAAATGCATGACAGCAGCATGGCCGTAAAAAGACTCTGGGTGAACGTGACTAGCGTCGGCTGGCAAGAATCGTTTCATGTCATAGGCGTGTAACACTGCCTCAAGTAACATCAGAATTCAATGCTGGGGCCTCAACAAACATCAGCCTGAGGACTGTACAATATTCCCTCCAAGATCATGTGGTGGACCTACCAAGTATACCAGTTTTTCTGGTACTGCAGTGTACTGTTGGTTATTTTCCTATAGAATATTTTCTTCCATTTGTTGCTTACATTCAGGTGAGGAGGACAGGATTTACATGAACATCAGGCAGGGCTAAGACCCTGTATTACACTTTGGTTGAAACGTACTTTAACTCATGGCATGGCAAAAAAAAGTAATAATAATACTCATGATGTAATACAGGTTCATACTGCTTTATAGAAAAAGAGGCTTTGATTCTACATTTAAGATTTACATTTAAGGGTGTTCATTTTGTAGCTAAAAGACATTTGTGTTTTAGGCATCGTTAGCAGAAAAGACTTATTCTGAAACTTTTTTCACACTGACAAATTAAGAAAATGACAAAACAAATACAGTATATGTAAAATACAGTATATGTAAGGTTGCACCACCTCCTATAACCTAAATTCCAATATAGTAGTCTTTATTCTGTTCATAACAACCCTCCATTTTAAAGAAATTGTTCAGTGTAATTGCTCCTGTCATTGTAATAAATGTTAATCTCTTATCAGTAACCATGTTTCCATGATGGTGCTTGTATTATAATGATTAGAAGCTTGTTTCAGGTTTGGCTATCACCACTTATCTCTCCACTCCATTGCCAATCACTGGATTGTGGTGCTGTTTAGACGTATGGGCTTGTTTACCATCATGATGTTCATCTGACCATAATTGTAATATACAGAGATAATGGGACTGAGCCTCTCATCTGAAAGTCAGCCTTCCCTGTGAATCAGGTACAGGTTCAGCTGATTTGTGAACAGAGGGATAAAATGCTTCCTACCTTGAACGGGAGGCTTTCGTGACCCCCACTAGGACTGGAATGAACTTTGTCATTAGCTCACAGCACGACAACACCCCTTATTACTGTATTTTATTGGCTTAATCTTATTATTATTTGTATTATTATTATTGAAGAACGTTAGTCTCATAAATCCCAATGAGAATTGCATGATTTTCTGTTTTTATAAAACCACATAATCCCTCTGATTACACAATAAAGGGAAATGATTTCTTGTAGAGTTAAGCTGATTTAGTTTTCTCTTTGCACTGTACTGTACTAGGATTAGTTGTGCACTTTAGTTTAAATGTACAGTATTGTGTTAAAGGCTTAGACATCCTACTTTTTTTTTTTTCAGACTAATTTTGTCTTAGATGTTTAATTTTATGACTTCTGTGTTATTGTGTCAGTGAGAAATAGTTTCGTCTCCAAACATCACCTTTCCAAAAAATAATAATAATGACATAAAATGTCATAGAAAAATGTCAGAAAAGAAGGTAATTTATTATGTAATAGTCACCTCTTCAATTAAAAAAAATAATAACCCTCAATATAACCCTCGATTTCCTTATAAAATTGCACAAATTGTACCTGGAAATGTTTAGTTGCATTAGATTTTACAGCATCAATTAAAAAAAAAAAAAAAACAATAGAATGTGATGCCTCCAGCACACTCAAAAAAAGTAGGGACAGAGGCAAAATAAGACTTAAAGGCTTACACAAGTAACACTATTCTGGGATGTTCCACAATTATCAGTTTAACTGGTAACAGGTGAGATCATCAAGACTGAGTATTAAAGGAGCCTCCACCAAAGGCTTAGTCTTTGCATGCCAGAATGGGTCGTGGTTCACCACTTTGTGCCAAACTTCATGAGAGAATTATCAGTCAGTTAAAAGACAATGTTGTTTCTCAGCACAAGATTGAGATTTGAGGTCTTTCACCATCTACAGTTCATAATATCATAAAAAGGTTCAGGGAGTCAGGGGAAATCTCGGTGTGTAAAGGCCAAGGGTGGAAACCACTGCTGAATGTGCGTGACCATCGAGCCCTCAGGTGGTATTGTTTGAGAAACTGTCATGCTACCATGATGGACATAGTCACATGAGCTTGGGAGTACTTTGGAAAATCATTCTCACTTAACACAGTCCACCACTGCATCCAGAAATGCAACCAGAAACTGTATTATGCAAAGAGAAAGCCATATATTAATTTTGCACAGAAACACCAGCAAGATGGACTGAAAGACAGTGTAAACGTATTCTGTCGTCAGACGAGTCCACGTTTCAGCTTGTTTTTGAGAAAAATGGATGTCGGATTTTATGTGCCAAAGATGAAAAAGTCCATCCAGGCTGTTACAAATGAGGGTGCAAAAAGATCAGCATGACTCCATGTGTATTTCAGCAGGACAATGCCAAGCCTCTTTCTGCATGAGTTACATCACCGTGACTTGACAGGCCTGCCTACAGTCCAGACTGAAAATGTGTGGAGCATCATGAAGAGGAGAATCAGACAACAGTGACACGGACTGTTCAGCAGCTCAAGTCTTGTACACAGCAAGAAAGGGCAAAAATTTCACTTGCAAAACTGCCACAATTAGTATCTTCAAATCCCAAATGATTAAAAAGTATAAATAAAAGAAAAGCTGATGTGACGCAGTGGTAAACATCCTTCTGTCACAGCTTTTTTTCAGTGTGTTGCATGCATCAATTTCTGAATTTGTTTTTTTAACAATTAGAATTAACTGGAAATCTTTTCTTTGGCATTGTTTCTGTTAAATACATCTTCAACTGAATGAACAAATTTTTCCAGCATGAATTTGTTTAGGGTTTTTAATGTTTTCCAGTGCTTCTGAGGCATAGTAGTAGGGTTCACGTTAAAAAAAGAAAATAAAATCTGCACTAAACATATACAGATAAAGATAGTAGCACTGCTTTAAACCCCTAATGTAAAAATCGTCATATGACATTATTTGTTCTTTATCTTCTTCAACCCATAATATCCAGTTTTACATGTATATTATTTCAAAAGCCATAACAGTATAAAGGTCAAACAACAGCCAGTGTGCCTTTTTGAATATATTTGTATACTGTACAACTGTAGTTTACATGTCTTACACATATTTTCTTCACTTGAGCCTTTTTATTTTATTCCTCTCCTGTTTCACTTTACCTGAATTGGATGAATTTATTTTAATGAAATCAAACTCAAATAAAAAACCTTTTACTGCCTGTAAAAAAAAATAAGTTATTACACAATTACTTGCACAAAGAACACAAGGCGAGTATCACAGGTTCATAATCTAGGCGTGTTCTTAGGAGGACGTCTTAAATGGTCTGGGTTTTTTCGTTTAAACAAATAGAGTTGACATTTTCTGGTTCTGACAGCTTTCACATCCAGCTCTTAGTGAATTTTAACCACAGGATACTTAAGTCACTTAATGTGAAATGATACCTGGAGTATAGTAATACTGTACACTATACTGTGCATAGTGTTATTGTACATAAACAATGCCCCTACCCGTACCTGTATTTATATGAATACATTTCTAGCAGTACTTAAATGCTACGTGCACGTGTACAAAAGACTGTACTTGACAGGCACGTTAGTTTACTGCCACCACACAGAAGAGATACATGTGTCTAAGGGTCAAGGTTGATTTAATCAGTAGATATGAACTTGACATAAAATTAGATAGATTAAAGTTCCTGCAAGTTATGTAAGTAATTTCAACATCTTTGGTGAAATATACCACATATTACTATATCTGCAGATTATGGTAACGTGTAATCATGATTATTTTTAAGAATCCACAGATACAGTGTCATTCATGTCAAAAACCTGGTGACAGAAACTGCATGAAAACACCCCTGAGCTATCTAAAGGAAATTCTTGCAATTCCCAACCCTTCAGTAGTTCCTTTTGCTGTAGTTGTTGTAGATATTACACTCACTGGGTACTTCATTAACTCTTCAAGCTTCAAACCGAGTAGCAGAATGGAGAAGAAAGTAGATTTAAGTGACTTTGAACACGGTGTGGTTGTTGGCACTAGACGGGCTGGTCTGAGTATTTCAGAAACTGCTGATCTGCTGGGATTTTCACACACAAACATCACTAGGGTTTACAGAGAATGGTCCAAAAAAAGAGAAAATATCCAGTGAGTAGCAGTTCTCTGGGTGAAAATGCGTTGTTGATGCTGAAGGTCAGAGGAGATTTGCCAGACTTTTTCGAGCTGATAGAAGAGCAACAGTAAGACAAATAACCACTTGTTACAACCAAGATATGCAGAAGAGCACCTCTGAATGCACAATGTGTCGAACCGAGCTACAGTAGCAGAAGACCACACCAGGTGCCACTCCTGTCAGCAAAAAAACAGGCAAATGAGGCTACAATTCACACAGGCTCACCAAAATTGGACAATATTAGATCAGAAAACGTTGCCTGGTCTGAGGCATCTTGATTTTTGCTGCGACATTCAGATGGTAGGGTCAGATTTTGTCATAAACAACATGAAAGCATGCCTTGTATCAATGCTTCAGGCTGCTGGTGGTGGTTTAATGGTGTGGGGGATATTTTCTTGGCACACTTTGGGTCCCTTAATACCATCTGAGCATCATTTAAACACCACAGCATACCTAAGTATTGTTGCTGACCATGTCCATGCCTTTATGACCACAGTGTACCCATCTTCTTATGGATACCTAACACGCCATGTCACAAAGCTCAAATCATCTCAAACTGGTTTCTTGAACATGACAATGAGTTCACTTTACTCAAATGGCCTCCACAGTCACCGGATCTCAATCCAATAGATCACCTTTGAGATGTGGTGGAACGGGAGATTTGCATCATAGATGTGCAGCTGCAGCAACGGCATGATGTTATCATGTCAATATGGACCAAAATCTCTGAGAAACGTTTCCAGAACCTGGTTGAATCCATTCTATGAAGAATTAAGGCAGTTCTGAAGGCAAAAGGAGATCCAACCCAGTAGCAAGGTGTACCTAATGAAGTGACCAGTGAGTGTATATGCCTACTACTTTAAACAGCAGTGCATTATTGTCATTTTGTAAACAAGTGCACAGAATGGTAGATAAATTTAGATCCAGTTCAGGTGCTGCTGTTTATGCATAAATACATCACATTAAATTTGTTATGCATCAAAAAAAAAGGATTTTATATTTACACGTTCACACTATGTAATCCACACATGTAATGGGAGGACTGGGCTGGTGCAGTGCACTGCAGTGTATTAATATCGGGAGGCGCAGTAAAAAGAATGCCTCTCATCTCAGTTGTCACATTCAACCCAGGATTGCTACTGTAATTGGAAGCACAGAAGTGCAAGTTTGCTCTCGTGATTTCTAACTATCATATAACGCTGTTAGAATGGTAGATATTTTTCATGACTAAACAAAGAGTGTAAGAGTGTTATGAGTATGCATGTCTATTTCCATGGTGATGGGAATAGCCTTTAAAAATAAATATTTAATCTTGAGTAATTATTCAGTGAGGGGCACAGCAAGAAGGGAAAGGGTTCAAATCCCTGGTCGGGCAGTCAGGGTCCTTTCTATGTTCCTTTCTCCCCAGTGTCTGCACAGGTTTCCTCCAGGGGCTCTGGTTTCCTCCTACAGTTCAAAGACATGCAATCAGGCAAATTGCAGGTGCCTCTGGGAGTGCATGTGTGTGTGTATTTTTTTATTTTATTTTATTTTTTTTTGTGTGTGTGTGTGTGTGTGTGTGTGTGTGTGTGTGTGTGTGTGTGTGTGTGTGTGTGTGTGCGTGTGGTGTACTTTGTTTTTACATCTTTGTGGGTGCAATTGTCCCCACAAGTATAGGAATGTCTGATATTTTTGACCTTGAGGGGACATTTTGCTGGTTTCCATAAGGAAAGTGGGTTTTTTGTTGTAGTGTGTGTCCCTGCCTTCCACCCAGTGAGCACTGGGATAGACTCCTGCACCCAGTGACCCAGTAGCAGGCTAAGTGGCTTAGATAACGATTAGGAAAGTGCGAGTAAATACTCAGATTCCTTTCATCTCCAAAAACATGCCAGTAAATTGGCTCTAAATTGCCTCTAGGTGTAGATGTATGTGCATATTAGCACACCATCCAGGGGGGTATTCCTGCCTCACATCCAGTGTTCATGGGATAGGCTCTAGATCCACTGCAAGCCTTATTAAAGCAGCTAGTTGGAACGCAGCAACACGTCCTCGCAACTACAAATGTAATTAGTTATTAGTTAAACAAGAAATCTGAGGCCAAAACAAGGCACAATCAACTAAGGTATCAGGTTTGTACAATGTTGAATTCTTTCACCAGATTTTTTCATAAATTTGGTGGCCTTCCTATTCCCATCCATCGATCAGCTCTTCTCATCATACGACAGAAACCAGCTGGGGAGGGTGAAGCCTAACACGTGCTTCCTCTCAGACACATAAAGCCAGACAGACACAACTTTTCGAAGTTCTGTTCATGTTTTTCTTATTGTGCCACTCAGGAGCCGCAATGTTGACTGTTAATGTTAACAGTTTGCACATGAAGTGCTGATCCTGTGAGAACCCTTTTTTTTTTTTTTTTTTTTTTCATCTCTTCAAATTAACCACAGAAAAAGCGTCAACCATTTCAGTTACACTGGCAAACGTCCACTGTAATTGGGAGAAAGCATGTAATGCTTGGAATTTGGTTTATAAATTAGTCTAGTCACTATTTTAAGTTTGTTTTTAAAGTTCATAAATGGTAGATTTCGCTATTGTAGAAAAACTCTACGTTAATTTTTATTGGCCCCAAGGACTAGGTCTGAAACAAATACTAGGTCTGACATTTTTGCCATTTTATGACAAAATTCTATAATTTTCTATGGCACGCCAGATCTAGTGACTTTTCTCCCCTGCTATCCTTCTGTGCACGTACGCACTGCATGTTGATTTCACAGTGAGATGCATTGCAGTCTACATGTGTATGGGTGGAGCTGTGGCTGCAATTAGAGGGACCTAGTGATTAGGTATGAATAATTAAGATTTAAATACCATGTGTTTACTATGGGGTGGCACGGTGGCGCAGTGGGTAGCGCTGTCGCCTCGCAGCAAGAAGGTCCCGGGTTCGATCCCCGGCTGGACTGGTCTGGGTCCTTTCTGTGTGGAGTCTGCATGTCCTCCCCGTGTCCGTGTGAGTTTACTCTGGGCACTCCGGTTTCCTCCCACAGTCCAAAGACATGCATATTAGGTTAATTTGTGTCTCTAAAAGTGCCCCTAGTGTGTGTGTGTGTGTGTGTGTGTGTGCCCTACAATGGACTGGCGTCCTGTCTAGGATTGATCCTGGCTTGCTCCCTATGCCGCCGGCTAGGCACCGACTCTCCCATGACCCTGGGGACAGGAATAAGCGGTTAAGATAATGAATGAATGAATGAATGAATGAATGTGTTTACTATGACCAGGTCTATTTTATTTATTCTTTGCATTCAACAAATCAGTTGTATTCTGTTTTCACAAATCCAGCTGCCTGTGCTGTGTTTTTGTCCTTGTCCTTGTTTTCAGTTCCTCTTTCACAAGTTTGTTTACCATCTGTTGCATTAACCGGTGACTCGTAATGATGTGTTGAAATTGCATTTCCTGTTCCTCAGCAGATGCCCAGTTTTCTCCCACTGAGAATAAGCGGCAATCAGCGGCAAAGTCAAAAGGCTGTTTTTTTCCCCGATAGCTTCTTATCAGTTGTCCATCACAGGAAGTTGTAAGAACACAGAAGTACACATGCCCTTTTATCTGGCGTCTTGGGGTCTGAGGACGCCTGGTCTCAGCTGGGAACTGATAAACGAAGGATAACTGAAGAAAATAAATGCCCCGTAATATCTAAAAATTTTTTAGCTCAAACATGAAGCAACAAGGGAAAGGGGCTTGATGTTGTAATTTGTAGAAAGCAGGCACAATATGATCCCCCCCCAAAAAAATGCATTAAAATAACACACTAGCAGTAAGTAGACTGGAATGTTGATACAGATTCATTGTGTGTTCATTGAGACAGATTTCCTTCAAGACTTTAGTGAATAATATAAAACGTATACACTCGATAACATGTTGCTCACTTGTCTCTTATCTCTTTTGAAAAACGAAACAAAACCTTTATTAAGATGAAATTGACACTTTATTTCATACACAAGCACTTCTAGTACAGTACATCATCACTCTGCTATTTTTCATCTCACATTTAAAGATAAGGTTTTTAAAGATAAGGTTTTTAGTGAAGAGAAAGTCTAGAAAAGGGATTCATTTTGAGACTTGAGTTCTCTTTGCTGAGTCAGATTCCCTTTGTAGTTTTTATCCTTGGATAAAAGCCAGTCGTACCCTTAACCAGGACACATCAGAGGAATCAACATAAAGAGGAGGCAGTGGGGTGGTTCTGCTTGGCATTCCTCATTAGGACATACTGTTCGTTAGGGGCTTCATTAAACGCAGCTTAATCCACTTGCTGATATGGAGAGACCGTCAGGTACAATTAGACTCAAGTACACTCTTAACCCTTTGCCAAAACCTACTCCATTTCTTATACATAGAGATTACCAAGTGACATGCATGCATGCATTTAACCGAACTATGCCTTTTAGTGATCCACGTTCTTTTGCTTTATTGTGTTATTAAGGATCAACAGCAGATGTTTGTCAGGGGCTATTTTTCTCCCAGTTACTTAACAACTTAACAACAAGAGCTGCATGTGTAAGTGACATGAAGAGGTCATTTTCCCAACAAGTGTTTGTTTGTTTTTTTTGCAGAGACTTAATTACAATTGTATACTAATAAAATATATGAGAGTTAAACTAATAAAAATGTATGATAAGTACAGATATAATATTATCTACAAAAACACACTCAAACTATATAGTGCACAGTTACACACTATGCACTGCAAAATCAGAAAATATCTCTTGGAAAAAAAAGCTTATGAAAATGTATTTAAGCAGTTTAAGTGTTTTAATTAAAAGCGAATGCTGTGAAAAGTATTACCACATACCAGCAGATCTAATCAAACAAGTTACCTTTTGGACAGCAGTGACCAAAGAAGAGACAGAGCAGTGTACATTACAGAAGGAAAATTCATCAGTTCATCTGTCCTGTCACATTAGAAAACCTCTGAACGGTTCCTAGATCCTGTTAAACGTACTCAGCACGCGCTTTGGTCGAGCTCTTCACAGGCTGCAGCTTTTCCTGGTGATAGTAAACTAAGTGCATCTCGCTCTCTTCTGAACCACAACATGAGGCAAAGAACAGTATTGCAGAGACAACATGAAAAAACCCTGCAGCCCAGCCGATGAACAACGCGTCGCCAAACTCCCAGCGAGGCATCGTATGAGGCAAGCTGTGATCATAGAACTTCACAATGGTCTCATGGGCGATACTGGAGACAGGATAGAGCCCGAGAATGCCGGCTGCCAGGACAAACACGCCTGCCGTGATCTTGATGCCACGCTTCACACGCCATCCCTGCGATCCCCCGCAACATTTCACCAGTCTCAGACCTGGGACAGCGATCAGGAGGCCCAGGAGTGCTATGGCATCTGATAGGCACATGCAGATGCGTGCCAGTGTGAGGTTGAGGGACAGACCCAGTAGGGTTTCAAAGGCACGGCACTCTGTGCCTGCCACTTCCTGCACCACACAGGACTCCCACAGGCCCATTTCATAGCTCTCCACGGTCAGCAGCTCAGTGGAGAGGCTCAACCAGTTGGGCATGAGTGTAGCAGCAAGCGAGCAGAGCCATGCCCCCGCCCCTACCACCATGCCCAGCAGCTCCAGAGCACTGGAACACGGATTCGACATGGCGCTCCTTGGCCCTTCACGTCTGGGTAGAACTTCTGGAACTTCTGGAGCTCTTGTTTGCATATAGAGAAAGCAA
>JAOVVH010000023.1:21578363-21590838 GCA_028566435.1 Scorpiodoras heckelii
CTCAGAGTTGATGTGTTGGACATAGGAATAATGGCCAAGCGTGAGGATTTGAACAAGGCCAAATGTGATGGCTTGATAACCGGGTCTCCAAAACAGCAGGTCTTGTGTTGTGTTTCTGATATGCAGTGGTCAGTACCTACCAAAAGTGGTCCAAGGAAGGACAGGGTGCGCTGATGCACATGGAGAGTGAAAGCTTGCCCATCTGGTCTTATCCCACAGAAGAGCTACTGTAGCACAGGTTGCTGAAAACATTAATGCTGGTTATGATAGAAAGCTGTCAGAACACACAGTGTATCACAGTTTGCTGTGTAAGGGGCTGCATAGCTGCAGACCAGTCAGAGTGCCCATGCTGACCACTGTACACCACTGAAAGCACCTGCAATGGAAGACCATGGAGTAATGAAAGAAAGTGGTGTGCTCTGATGAATCATGTTTTCATTTACATCATGTAGATGGCTGGGTCCAAGTGGTCACTTACCTGAGGAAGAGATGGCACCAGGATGCACTATGGGAAGAAGGGAAGCCAGTGGAGGCAGTGTGATGCTCTGGGCAAGGTACTACTGGGAAATTTTGGGTCCTGGCATTCATGTGGATGTTACTTTGACATGTAACACCTACTGAATTATTGTTCCAGACCAAGTACACTCCTTAATGACAATGGTATTCTGTAATGGCCTCTTTCGGAAGGATAATGCACCATGATATACTGCAAAAATTGTTCAGGAATGGTTTAAGAAACATGACAAAGTGTTCAAGGTGTTGACCAGGCCTAGAAAATTCGACAAATCTCAATCAGATTGAGCATCAGTGGGATGTGCTGGACAAACAAATCAGATCCATGGAGGCCCCAGCTTGCAACTTAAAGGACTTAAAGGATCTGTTGATAACGTCTTTGATTCAGATACCACAGCACACCTTCAGAGGTCTTGTGGAGTCCATGTCATGATGGGCCAGAGCGCTTCTGGTGGCTCAAGAGGACCTACACAATATTAAGCAGGTGGTTTTAATGTTATGGCTGATTTGTGTATACTCTGTATTACACATGTCGGAACAGCCATGGAAAAAGCGGATCGTGCCAAGGTTTTTCCTGGCCATGACAAGTCATGAAACCAGAGCAGGAAGGAGATTTATTCAAAAATATGGTAAAGGAGTCAAATGAATGGCAATATGTTAGGAGCTAACTATTACTATGAAAATAATAGCCCAATCTTTTTTTAACACCAGTGTCAGTTGGAACTGGGGCTTTTGGACAGAAGGGAGACCCAGTGTAGCGAGAATAAGAGCGATAGAAGAAGTGAAATTAATTTTAAAAATGATCTCTGGGATTGTTGGGACGTATTTGTTGCTGTTTTTACTAAATATCTCTCATTTGTAACTTATTAGCAGTCTGCACCCTGCTGCGTTGAAGCGAGTGCTGAGTGTGCCTTGAGAAAGTATTTAAACAGGGTCATTACACTGACACAACTCTCAATGTCAGCTATAAACTGTTTAAATTGCACTTACGTTGCCTCATATAATTCAACTCATATAATTACATCTTCTGGCTTTTACTTACCTTCTCAGCTTAAAATCCAACCTTTTACATTTCTCTTATTTACGTCATCACAATCCTCTGCCTCTTTGCAACTGTCTTTGTGCATCCTGATGGTCACACACACACACACACATACACACACATCCCACACTAACAGTAGTCATGGAAACTGTTCCTAGAAGCACAGCCATTATTAGCATGCAGTACAAGTGTGTGGGAGAAACAGAACTGCTCCAAGTGCATTGGGAATGTTAACTCTCCCGCGTGTATTCTTAATACACCAGAGAACACAATTTCACAGCTTTTCAGACATCCACATGTTCACAACCCTCAAACGTCTAGAACTAATCAGCTTGGGTCAAACATCACCGTTTATTAGGTAACACATCAAATGTCAAATAGAATTTATAGCTTCATTACATAAAAACTATTACGACAGTGCAGTTCTCTTTGCATAAGTAAAACAGGCAAGACCACATCCAGCGGCACTAATATGGGTTAACACTAATATAAACATAACTGCATTTCATTTATTATTCACTGTATTTGTTTATTGTTGTTATTAATATTACTACTACTATTTCTTTAATACAGAACCCAGAGCAGAGTACACTGAAGTACCAGAAAAACTAGTACTGGAGCCTACGCAAAATACATAGCAATGCCACCGATGCACGTCATTGGTTGCATCTGCCAGTGCGCGTATAAAGTGATAGGCATCTATGGAAACTTCTAGAGCTGTTTTCGCCATCAGAATTGCAAGTTATCACACTTTTGCGATTTTCAACACGGTTTTGGAGTTGGAGCTCGTGAGATGGGTCGCTGCATTTCAGAGGTAGAAGCAAAGTTTGGATTTTTACATATGAGCATTTCAAGGGTGTAACATGACTACAAGAATTCCAGCAAAACCTCTCACTTACGACAGCGGCGTGGCCGTAAAAAGACTCTGTGTAAATCGTTTCACGTGTAACACTGCCTCAAGTAACATCGTAATTCAATGCTGGGGCCTCAACAAACATCAGCGTGAGGACTGTGCAACGTTCCCCCCAAGATCCCGTGTGGGACCTACTAAGTTTTTCTGGCCCTTCAGTGTATGACCTCTCGAAAACATAAACCAACACATTTTTCATGCATTCAATTCCCTGCATTCACAATTCACAATAATGTGCCTCTATACTACTACACGGTTGCATAAGAGTCGGTCAAAATGCTTCTGCATGATCCAGCGTAAGTCAGCAGGCCACATTTATCTAAATTAGTTAACGACATATATATATTTAAATGAACTGATTCTATATTTAATCATATTGCACAAGCATTTTCACGTCAGTTACAGATTGTGTTTAATGTTCTTATAGGTATCATCCTGATTGCTCGCTGCTATCCAGATCAAATTTGCTCTTTATAATTTTTGTGGTCTTGTGTACATCAACAATGTGAGTAAATTCTGAACTACCAATACAACAATATTCCCTAAGTTCCCTAAAGTTTCCGGTAGCCACCTAACTTCAATTATTAAACCATTATCACTAAAACAAGTACATTTCATTGTCCTTTCTGTTTGCATATTCCAACCTTGAACTTGATAGTCTGAGCATGGGTCAGCCAGAGTGTGCTGTTGCAAAACATTAATGTGCATTAATTGTATACTGCAAATGTGATATCAACTGAAAAACAGTGACACATTGTACTAATTATATTAGAATATATTTTGGATATATATATATATATATATGGAACTTTAAACTTCAGAATAAATAGAAAAATATCACTATGATATATTGTGTTTTTATAGCTAAAAACTTTGGTCCTTTCTAAAATACTTCATCAATGCCAGCTAATCTAATACTCATATCTCAGTCTTTCAGGCTCCTTTGGAGTTTAGATGAAAATAAGAATTCATGAATGAATTTCTTGTAGTGAGCACGTACCTAGCAATTTTAACTAAAGCACTTTTAAAACAAATGTCAGATTTTGTATTGGTCAACTTGCACAGTTAAAGAAAAGGAAAATCTAATAATTAACACTGATATTAACACAGAGCATGCTTGGGTTTATCAACCACATCTCTGCAAAGAAATCTTTAAAGGAACTGGAGAAATTACTGATAAAACCAGATTCCACAGTCACACATAATATACTACACCAGCAATTCCCAGATCTGGTCCTGGTATTTTCCTGCCTTGCATTTTCACCAGCTTTCCTGCTCTATCACACCCCCCAGATCATTAACAGGTCATTCCTGAGACAATGTGGGAGTGTTAGAACAAGGAGTGCACTAAACTGTGCAAGACAAGGGTGCTCCTGCACCAGGGCTGGGAATCACTGAGCAAAATAGTTTTAATAGATAACCATCTGTACAGATAAATGATTGTAAAGACAAATATTAAGCCCCTTGGGATCTTTGTCATCATATCTCTGTGTCTGAATTCATTTAAGCTTGGCAGTCAGTTCAAAAGCATGAGATGGTGTTCTTTTGAACCGAACCCAGAATAAAATCAACCTGTCCAATAAGTCCAAATTATAAGCAGCAACTTCGGTTGCTTACAAAAATGTCACATCGTCCTGTGACTGCACCCAGCGCCAGTGTGCATCGTACTCCAAGTGCACTTTGCCACTCATTTTGCAGCTTTCCAGCTCCACCTTGCCATTCTTGTAAGTCTTACCCTTAGGGCTCAGGTTCTTTGCCAGTCTCTCAGCTGCAAGAGTCTTGGGGGAGTCTTTGTCTTGCTTAACTGCACTATGCAGGACTCCAGTATTAGCTCCATTATTCTTACTAGCTTCTTCATGGTTAGATTCATGGTCGGAAGGTCTCACGTCATGACTGGGAGGTTTCACGTCCTCTTTAGGGCCATTGGGTTTCACCTGAGCGGGTCTGGAGTTGTCTGTGCACAAAGGTGCAGAGCAGAGCACAGACTCGGCCCCGCTGGAGGGGCAGTACTCATCCAGATCATCCGCCAGCGTGTCCAGGTAGCTGCCGATGGACATGTTGTCCAGCTTGTCATGGGGCTCGTGTAGGCTACTCCAGCTGCCTCCCAGGCTGTACTGACTGCCCGTCAGGCTGCTGCAGTGGCTAGTGAGCATGCCACGCTCTTCCATAAGCCACTTTGCTGCCTCGATGCCCTCGTGCAGTGCCACGAGCTGTTGCAGGATTCTCACATCCACCGCCCGGAGATGAGCCTAACATCACCAGAGACATAAAAAAACAGAAGATAATAAGACATGATGTTTGACACTCAAGCAGCACATAATTCAGCAGGATTCTTAAATTCTCAAATCTGATTGGTCAGCAGGTCCATAGCTAACAAGATCTGACAGTACTGCAAGTCTGTGATTCAAGTCATCATATTAATGTGTTCTTTCAATGCACATCTATAGCAACAGCTAAGGTACAGTGATGTAAGGAGATTTATATAACATTTACAGAAGGAGTCTCCAGCGTCAGTGCTTTGTAATGGTCAGTAAATCTTATGATTAAATCTTCAGGATAGAGACCTTTCCACTTTGCAGTTTCTCAGTAACATGACAAGCAGCTTATTTTCTGATTAAATTTCAAGCCAGATAAAAAAGAGGCCAATTAGGGAACAAGTGTTTATAGCTGTTATAACACAAGTGATAAGAACTACCTTGTCTCTCAGGTTTTTCATATTAAATATAAGCATAAACAGTTAAAAGTAAGTGGTGTTCATTACTAAATTTGTATAAGAGGAATAAAACCCTGTGAGACATGTTAGATTGTGAGACTGATATAGAAAATCTATGCTTCATTATGGGCCACATCACACCACCCTATCATGTATTATTCCTTCCATAAAAAGGAAATCTACTGCTCTAAATCTATTTAAGTAAGTGAGATTGTACCAGTTGGTATACTCAGATTAGCAGTGCGTAATCCTAGCGTGACTTCTGCAGTTGGGCTCTTATGCTGGCGAAGGCTAGAAGGCCATTATGGTAAGTGCGTTTGAAATTTATGGATCCCTTTGACAACATCAGTTCTCCGTAGTGAACCTCTTACAGCACTGGACATCTTTCCTTACATAAGCACAAAGTAAGCATAAGAATAGTATGCTTTATAATATACTGTTAATACCAGTTTCTAAAATATAGTGATACAACCACATTATGTGTGGAATTAAAACACTTAAAGGTCCTAAATGTAACTTATGAATATATTATGAGGCATTTTAGTAAGAAACTAATCTGTATTTTTTTTAAGGAAGCTCTGAAATAGTTGGAGAGCTTTTAAGACATATCAATATATAGTGCTTTATCCATAAAAGCATTTATTTCACACTGAGCCACTCATGTAACCCCCTCGAGGCTACATCAATGAAGAGATAAAGGGAGAGTAGGTTATTGATTGCTCTTCCAAACATTTGTAAACCCATGTAATTAATCTCCACTCACATTTCATGTGTCAACACGTACAAGAAAATACATTTACGCAATCTTTCTGTTGAATAAAGCATCATGTAGTATGGATGATCTGGATTGTTTGGGTGTAATGATACACAAAACTCTAATTCCCTACAATGCCATACGGGATATTTTCAATAAATCAAGAATAGGAGTTGCCTGAATATGTCCCTAAGGTTTCCATTTTCCATTTATTAAAATATTTAACATTATCAATATGCCAAAGAACACCTGAGCATCAAACCCATATGTGCTTTTTGAGCATCCCATTCCAGATTTAGTCCCTCTTTGCTGTTATAATAAGCTACACTCTTCTGAGAAGGCTTTCCATTAGATTTTGGGGATTTGTGCTCATTCTGATACGAGAGCATTAGTGAGATCAGGCACTGATGTTGGTTGAGGAGGCCTGGGATGCAGTTGGTGTTCCAGTTCATCCCAAGGGTGTTCAGTGGGGTTGAGATCAGGGTTCTGTGCAGGCCACTCAAGTTCTTCCACACCAAACTTGGAAACCCATGTCTTCATGGAGCTCACTTTGGGTAGAGGAGCACCGTCATGCTGGAACAGGTTTGGGCTGCTTAGTTTCAGTGAAGAAAATCTGTAATGCTCCAGCATGCAGAGACATTTTATACAGTTGTGTGCTTCCAATTTTTTGAGAACAGTTTGAGACAGACCCACCCAATATAGATGTGATGGGCAGATGTCCACAAACTTTTAGCCATATAATAATTGAATGACACAGTATTTCAGTCATCCATCAGACACATGCATACTGTTTACAGTAGAAAAACCATTTAGCACATAGTATGCGGTTTGGCACATGGCCTTGTGTCATCCTGAAATGTGTATTGACTTGCCACTCACAGATTAAGCCATGCAATTGAGCAGAATGACTTTTACAAGCTTCTAATAGTATTTTTTCTATCTGAGAGAGCTCCAAACCCCTAAATGTCCACATCCTACCTCCAGAAGCTTTAGAGACAATTTCTGATGTAACGTTATCTGCACTACCATCCAGCAGCACTCAACATAAGCTTATGTAACATGAATAGCCTAGTCTATAAGTAGAATGCTAAGCATCCCGTTTGAGCTTCATGTTTACCCGAAAACCTAATGAACTTCAGGAGCACCCCACTGATCTCCAGGCTGTTTTAGCTCATCTATAATCCCTGAAGCACCCTCTCAGCCAAATATCCTACATTTTACCATACAGGTAGCTGGAAATATAGACAAGCACAATGAAGTACGAAACATCTATCTTTACGTGTAGCAGTATGTGCTTCTGTTTCCTGTCGTAGTATTATGTGTGTTTTGGACATGTACTAAGTGAACAGTGAAACTCAGAACTGTAGCCTGTTTCTGTCTAGTTTAAAAAAGAAATCCAGAAATAAGTCAGTAGAGAAAGGAAATACCCCGGAGACACACAAACAGAAAATGCAGAAAATGTAGCCTTAAAGGGTTTGTAACTGCGTTATTTACTGCTGACATCAGCCTTACTAATTACAGTACAAAAGAAACAATAAGGGGCCCTCAAAAAAGTGTGTGTGTGTGTGTGTGTGTGTCTGCCTGTGTGTACACATATTATGCCGTATTTATTGCCAAAAATTTATGGCAAAAAGGATCAAATGTCCTCATAATGATAGTGTCAAATACACTCATAATAATAGTGTTTTTAAAGCATTATTTGAAAAACTGAAAGAGCCAAAATATTTCCTTCAGGTTGGTGTAGGTATAGCATTAGTGAGAAAGAAGATTAAAAAAAAACCTGTGTGTATGTGTGTGTGTCAGAGAGAGAGAGAAGGAAAGAACCCAACGCAATGGTATTTTGCAGAAAATAGAAGGATACTGCAAAAAGAAAGGGGGACATGAAGGGAGTCCAGTACATCCGATTCATAAACTGTGAAACTTGATTCCTAAGCCACCACTGAATATACTTTCCACTTAGCATTTTCAATTTAATGGGCTTCATCACTTGATTTAACTCATAACATGCTTTAAAAATACCTACTGACAAATATATGCTCTCTTGAAATCCTCACTACAGTAAAGGGTCAATTAGCAAAGTAAACTTTGCAACTAAAACTCTGCTTTAATCAGGGAATGAATTAGGAAATCCTTTCGTGCCTGTACTGGTAACGTGTAAAACGCCAAACCAGTTTCAGAAGGGATTACGATGATGATTTCATTCCTCGTGGAACACGAACTTTTGTTCGTGCTCGAGCTTTTGTATACACACAAAGCCTGATGAACACGGCATTTTGCAAGTAGAGGTGAAAATTAGGCAGAGAAAAGCAGACAGGAAGTAGGAACTCAAATTCCAAGAAAGCCACTGTTGGGTCCTTGAGCAAAACCCTGATTTCTCCACTTTCCATGAACGCATTTGCCAAATGAATAATGTAAAGAAATGAGCAGAAAGCAAGAGACAGCCGGAGAAAGAGAGAGAAAAGGCAGTAGAAGTGGTGGTATATGAGGTGGGCTCTGATGGCTGGATTCTTCTCTGAGGGTTTGGGCTTGGATCAGTTTGGCTCTACTGCTCAGTCTGAGGCACAAACGAGCTGCTCATAAATTCACTTTTCTTCCTGGCTCAGCACTGATGTGGTTAAGCTCCCCTTCCCCAACTCTCCCTGCCTGCAATGTGTATTGTAAACCCACACGTGTTAAACTACATACATGAGTAATGTCTACTGTGCAGCCCTGAACTCTTAACTACTTGTGGTTCAACTCTGGTGAGATATAAAATGAGTGCATACACGGTACATTTTATCAGTATGTAAAATAAACATGGGTATTAGTCCTAGTCGAAGGTTATCAGTCCATTATCCTATTGCAGCCCCTTTTCAGTCAACTGAGATAACACGTTGTTATGTCTGAAGCAGGCAGGAGGTGAAGGATCTTAACATTCAAAGTAAAACAGTTCCCATTTTTTCATTATGGATCTAATCCCTGGAATTCTCATTTTCCCTTCTGGGGTATTCTGCTCTGATAAGTCTCACACCGCAGACCAGGGTCTAGTGTGTGCATGTATTTTGTGGGTCTCTATTCATCATTAGCGTTAAAATCTTCTGTGTTATATAGAGAGTTCAGAAAGTACTTCAGGAAGTAAGTCAGGATAAAGAATGAAATACCATTCTGTCCAAATATTACAGACTTCAGCCTCACAAACACAGCCTCGGTCTGAGCTGACGTCACAGCCAACCCAGTGTCACACTGCAGTCATCATTCTGCATGACTAAACATCAGACCCTGCATCCCTCTGCACACACAACCTTTTCAACATCTAGTGCCGCACACAGACATAACGAAACAACACATTTAATTATGAAAGACGGGACCTCGCTCACAGAAATTGCACCACACTACTCGTGCTGTCCTTCAGTGCCTCTGCGTCCTCCATGCAATTACTTAGCACTTCTCATTGCCCCTATCTAGCTAGAGTCATTGCTTCCATCTGTCAGCACACCATCCCCTGTGTTTTCCATCTGTGCTGCAGAGATAGAGAATGAAAAGGACAGGGAGAGTGGGAGTGAGCAGAGAAAATGAGTTTGTGCAACACTTTCACTTCAGGAGGATTGCTGTCATGTGCGTCATACAGTGCACAGGTGCTCCGAACAATGTCCTTGTCATAATCCAAAGGATTTGCAGGTTTTATCGCCTTTGTTAAGCAATGAAACATAAACATTAGAACCTCACTACATCTGCTTGTTCTGAGTAAAAGTAGACACTCGAGCATCACATCCAGAAGGGTCAGATTTGTTTGCATGCTAGGGCAGGCTACTTCTGTCCTAGACTACACAGGCAAACACACTGAGGTCAGGCACTGCAGCAGAGCCTGGTGTCATAAACACACACTGCTCACTACTGCTTTGGACTAATAACATCTCTATGGAGATAATCTCCCATCATCTGTAATCAAGCACCCTTTTGTGAGGAAGAGGATTGATCAAATATAAATTGCTGTTGACACTGAATGAGTAAATACGCTGTTCAGAAAAAAAGATACTCTGCAAGTGGATTTTCTCCACAGTCCTTACCGGTGTGGTCAATAATTTATACATTACATAATTTAATAAAATTTTCCATATGGCATCCCCGGCATTGGAAAGTGTCTTAAAAATACTGGGGGATTAAAAACACTCCTGTGTCAATTCCTGTGATGTCTAACAAGACACTTGTACATGGCTCTTGGTCCACTCTGTCATGCACACTATTTTAAACTATGTGATGTTTGTTCATATGGACTTAGACTGAGATGGTCGTTGCAAAAATATTTTAGGTTTCTGTGTTGATTTAGAAGTGTGCCCTCATGTTTCTTTTTACAAGCTCGATCTCTGGCCTAGTCTGAACCTCCTGTGCAGAGGCAACCACATTTTGGACGGAAATATCCTGGTACAGTCATGATGTCATCAATCTTCACAACTACCAGCCACAATGCCCGAAGGAGTCACTGATCCACTGCCATATTTTTACAGTGAGTATTAGTTGCTTTTCCATGTATGCAGTTGACTTGTCGGCAAATATTTTGACAGTGTGTCCAAAAATTGAACTGACAGTGGTGGTTTGAATGACGCTTGATTAATTTTAAGCTACATTTTAAGCTCAGCAAAGGCTTCATTCTTGCAACAACTGCAAACAGCTTTGAACAATTCATTAAAAAAAAAGAAAGAAGAAAAAATTAATCTGTAGAATACTAAACACTAAAATGCTTCACCATCCTACTCACTGTGCAGGGGGACAGTGTCCTCAAGGGTCCTCAATTCCTTTGCTCAATTCCAGGCAAATTTCCAACTATTTCAGACTTCTGAAATGTTTTTTTGCTACGGTCACGTTTTGCTTGATGGTGTTTTTAACCGCATATGTATTTTTTAAATATCAGTTTCTCATTTGGTCGGGTCAACAACCATCTATCACTTTTGTGTTGAAAGTTCTTTGGTTTTAACTTTTTATGACCAAGTTTTATTTAAAGCTTTATGCCTGCATCACTTCATACCAAATATGATGTAGCATGTAGCAGAAGATTTGTTGTATAACAACAAAGATGAACAGAATTGCATTCTTTAGAAAGTATGCAAGATGATTATGTCCAGCATCTGGATGACAATACACATCTGTTCCAACAGCTTTTTGGCAAATTCCACATTATTGCAATTTCTAGAGGAACATCCATTTTATCCTGTATCCAAACTGTAATTATTATTACATACATTACATTAGCTGACTGAACTACTATTACTGATGCTGCTACTACTACTACTACTACTACTACTACTACTAATAGTAATAATAATAACCAGACAAGTGCATTCTTGAAGAAAATGCAGAGGGATTGCACAGCGGCAGGGCGAGACGGTAGCGCAGTGGGTAGCACTGTCACCTCACAGCAAAAAGGTCCTGGGTTCAATCCCCGGGTGGAGTGGTCTGGGTGTTTTCTGTGTCGAGTCTGCATGTCCTCCCCGTGTCTGCATTGCTCTGGGTACTCTAGTTTCCTCTGACAGTCCAAAGACATGGTTAATTGGTGTCCGGTTGCTAGGGTACCCGAAAATGATTGTTAAGGCATTAACAGGAAAAAGCAAAACAATGTGCAATCCTTAATAATAATGGATATCTGCATTTTAACATGAATATAGACTATGTAATGGCCTACAAACCTTCTTATTTTACCTTTTTGCCCATGATTTAAACTGCAGTTCCCATTCCCAGCTATGCTCAGCACATTTTCATGTTCTCTAACAGCTCAAGGCTAACAAGTGGGAGGTGAGAAACTTCATCAGAGGAGGTGAGAATACTATGAGGAGGAGGAGTACACTTAAAATTCAAATTGTCAGCTAATTATCAAGCTGAGCTGAGTCAAGACCAAACTGGGTAAACACCACAATTTGTAGAGTCTATGTTCCTCACGATTAGGAGTGAGAACCACTGATCTAAAACCACAGAATTACTTCTTGTTCAATACAACAAACTGGCTGGAGCCGCAGGATTGTCCTGATCCTCAAACAGCATAATCAATACCGCCGTCCAGACTAATCGGAAATAAGGCTGACAGAGGCAATACTTATAATGGCTTTGCACTCACTCCTGTCAGCTTTTCCACTCAATCAGGAGACGCATGGTAACATCTAGGTCTCATTTTCTTAATCGGTCTGAATTATTTCAGTCATTTGCCTGTGGAATTTAAGAAGAATGAGATTTATCATGTGCATTTTAATAATTATTGGAAAATAGTAGTCTATAATTGAAACAGTTTCTCTTTTTCCAAAAGAGATCCATGTAACCACAGATTATGTCTGCTTAGCATGATTCCTATGCTGTACTCTCAATTGTACACAAACAGGTTCCTTAAGGTTGTGGTTTGATTATATGGCAATTGAACATTGCTAGTTTTCCTATTTCCAAAGTAGTACTGTAATGACGAATATATGTATGTCAGGTGTCATACCTACTGCTTTGTAACATGTTTACATTTTGTTACACAGGTGCAGAACAAGTACTTTTATGCTTTTTTGAGGGTGTGGGTGTTGTATTCTGTAGAAT
>JAOVVH010000023.1:21778958-21789001 GCA_028566435.1 Scorpiodoras heckelii
TGTATTGGCTGCAAAAGGAGGCCCAACACCATACTAATAAATTATTGTGGTCTAAAACCAGGTGTTTCAGTTTCATTACTTTTATTGAAGTGTAACCTTTCATAATATCCACTTTCTAATAATTATTAGTCCAAACGCTGTAGGTGTAGAACATTTCTTTATATTATCAGCTGTTAGTGAGATTCTGCATGTGATAAAAGCGTCCTGACGTGCCATTTCATACGACAGTTTAATGCTTTAGCTAATTTTTACACCCTTCTAGGCATTTCAAAAGGTCAAATTTTTAGTGCCCAGGGTTTTACACTTACTCCATCCCCATTCCCCACACACACACCCCTCTCACTGGAGACCAGGTCTGTTTGAAAATATTTGTAATGATGTCATCCTATCTCTAGGGGACCGGAGTACATAAACATGGTGCATGGCTCAGATCTGAGGCCGGTTTGGCACATGGGAGTGGACCGATGGCTTTGGGACAGCAGTGCGGTATTCCTCACCTCCGCACACAGAATCAACACACGCTGCACATCAGTCGAGCGGGCGGCCTGCTACGACATGTAAACATCACACGCAAAGTTTCTCACATCAGTCAAAGTCATCTAGTGGTCAAATGCCATCACGTAGGCATGGGTGCACACTGGTACACACACACACACACACACACCCCACACCACACACACACACACACACACACACACACACACACACACATTTGTATTGCTAAACTTGTGAAGACTTTCCATTGACATAATTATTAGTGCTGCTAATTAATGCTAATCCAAATCCAAACCTTAATCTTAACCTAACCTCAGTAATGAAAAAGCTAATTTTTCGCTCTTTTATTTTTTTTATTTTTGGTTAAAATTTACCAAAAAACCCCCCACTTTCTTAAGGGGCTCAGCAAAATGGCCCAACAAGGTTAAAAATCTCAGATATTCCTATCCTTGTCTGGACAATTTGGTCCCCACAAAGATAATAAAACATAGTGTCTCTCTCTCTGTCTCTCTCTCTCTCTCTCCTACACACACACAAGCAGAAAGATCTTCAGATCCTTAATTAAAAGGAAACAAAAATTTCAACCAATCCACAATCCGAACACACACACACTTTATCTTTCTATACTTGTGAGGACTTTGCACTGACATAATTTTTTATGTAGCTAATTAATGCGATGCCTAACCCTAACCCTAACCTCAGTAATGAAAAGGCAAATTTGCTCATTTATTTATTTATTTATTGTTAAAGACTACAACAAAAAAAACCCACTTTCCTTACAGGGACCAGCAAAATGTCCCCACAATGCCAAAATAATCAGTTATTCCCATCCTTGTGGGGACATCTGGTCCCCACAAAGTTATAAAAACATGGTCTCTCTCTCTCTCAAAAACACACACACACACACACACACACACACATAGCCGGACACTTGACTCAGTAGGGATGTTGCGGACAGAAATCTGGTCGAGCCGTCATGGTTATCACACAGGCTTCCTTTGGACTGACGTTTTCCCGACAGACGGGAAGACCCTGTGTGTTTGGGTGGCCTGTTGCCGCCACTGTTGCTATGGCTACCATGCCTAAGACAGATGATGGGAAAGGATTTGGCTGGCGATGCTCTGCTGTTCCTAGACGGTGCCTGTGTTTAGCGAGTGTCTGTACATTATAAATGAAGCCATTTTCTTTATGTGGTTTTTGTGCAATACTTTGAACATTACAGGAAATAAAGGAGAGGACGGAGACAGCGAAAAGGAAAGCGCGAACAATGCAGAAAGTGACAGGTAATTATTTACAAGGAAATGGCTTTAATTTACACTCTAAAGAGCCTTTTATTAAAAAGAAATAAATAAATAACTGCCCATGAAAGCACATGACTGTTTCAAGGAAATGACCAAAGGCAAACCCAGACAAATGTAATACAGGATACATTAAAGAAAAAATCACAGATAAGAAATGATAGCGTAGATAGGTTTCAAGCTGGACTTTGGACCAGCACTTACACGGTGCTTGAAAATGAAGCATTAACAAAACGTTTCCTATTCCTTTATTACTGTATGAGGACAAACAATCCATTAGCAGTCCTGGTTAGCCTGTTTAATGGCGCATGTCGGCGTGTGAGGTCAGCCGAGGCTCTGTTCTGGAAAACCGCCTGGATAATAATATGTCGACTGACTCCTACTGACACTACATAGTCTGGGAACAAGCAGAGAGTGTGGGAGACAGAGCAAGCGAACAAGGCCACACACACACACTGTACGATCTATGGCATAACTGCAGGTGTGTGTGTCTGAGGGTCGAGGAAAAGTGACGACACAGGACTCGGTCATGGAGTACTTTACGTATAACTATAGAACAAAACGTTTCATTACTTAAGAGTTTATTATTTTCCTATAACAGCATGCCACTATGTTTAATTCCTCTTACACCATGACAATTTCCCTAAAGATTACAATTTTTCATTTATCAGTGAGCAGCACATCATACTTTGAATTATTATTAATCAGATCTACTGTTGAAAGATGATTCCTCCGACCAATCACGTTGCACAGTCCTCACGCTGATGTTTGTTGAGGCTCCAGGGTTGAATTCCAATGTTACGTGAGGCAGTGTTACACGCCTATCGCGTGAGATGATTCTTGCCAGCCGACGCTGGTCACGTTCACCCAGAGTCTTTTTACGGCCAGACTGCTGTCGTGAGTTCGAGGATTTGCCAGAATTCTTGTAGTCACGGTACACCTTGAAATGCTCATACATGAAAATCCAGACTTTGCTTCTACCTTCGAAGAGCTACGATCCATCTCATTAGCTACAACAATTAAACCACATTGAAAATCGCAAAATCGTGATAACTTGCCATTCTCACTGTGGAAACAGCTCTAGAAGCTTCCATAGATGTCTATCGATGTTGCTATGTATTTTGCATAGGCTCCAGTACCAGTTTTTCTGGTACTTCAGTATACAGTACATATACAATATGCAGTACACATCTGCATAAACACACACAACCGTACGCTGTTAACTGTGTGTCTCACATAAAAGCACTTTGTCTTGTGTCTAAATGGATTTCCAATGACTTTATTGTGTCCCGCTGCTGAAACGTTACATCATCAGCAGGGGTACAAACCTACAGAGCCATGCAGCTTGTTGTGTGTGACAAAACAGGAAGTGCTTGTCTTATTTCCTGGATACCATCATAAAGCAAGCTTTCCTGTGATAGTGAGTGATTCAAATGGTGACACAAACACACAATCGTAGAGAAGCACACAAACCTAGACACACTGGCTATGGTTCTAAATCACATACACATATAAATTCTACAAGGAACTACATTATATGGGAACACGTGTCATAATCATAACAAACAACAGTGAAATAACTGCAGGTAGCCTCTGACATTAATTTCAGCTGTTAGTTTTGTGACTGTGGAAACAAATGCATGTCTTCTGCCAAGGAGGGGATTAGCAAACCCTCATTGGTAAAGCTCACATTGCTCCAGGATTACTCGATAATATTTCTACTGGAGACCACACGCTCCATTCCGGACTGAGGCAGGACGTCCACTCGGGTTCCACAGTGACGAGGACAGTGACGCAGGTTCACACTCTCTGGACTGGACCACCATAAAGCCCACCATTGTACTTCTATGTGCAAACAAGCCATGAAAAGCCTTAGATAGATTACACAAGCTGGGGAGCATTATTAGGCCTAATGCAGCTAGATCTAACAATATTTTGGAAAAAAAAAAAACAACCACCTGCTACGTTGTGCTGCTTTAAGATCAGATTTCATTGCCGTGGTCAATCCTGCTTTACGGCACTAAGCCTAAATCAATAAGACTGAATTAAGCCATGTGGCCTCAAGCTGTGATCAGCAGTCAATATTCAAACATGCATGCTGATCCCTTCCAGTGAAGGTTTCCAGCTCTGAGTGATACCACAACAGGGACTGTACCAAAAGCTTTGCACTGACATAAGCACTGTAGTTCTGAGCTCTCGGTAAAAGTCAAGTTTTTGCGTCAGAGGCAACATGAGAGGCCTAAACACACTTTTCTCAATCCTCTACAGTTATCTCAAACATGAATATCCATCATGGACATGAAGGTCATGGCAATATTGGGTTTTCAATATTTAAAAAAAATTTTTTTTTGGGCAGAATGAGTGTACAATGCACATATTTAATTAAAAAAATTTTTACATTTTGGGGGTTTTTCTGAAATCACAGTCTTTCGCAAGGTCTTCTCATTGTTCTGACCTCAACCCTTTCAAAAAATATGTGGACTGTGCTTAAAAGTCAGGCGTGTGCCAGGAAACCAATAAATTTTACTGAACTCTACCAATTCTGCCAAGAAGAAAGGCCAAATATCCAACCAGAATTCTGCCAGAAGGTTGTTGATAGCTACCAAAAGCAACTGGTGCAACTTGCTAAGGGACATTTCAGCAAATATTAGGTGTTATATATTTTGATCCTGTGTGTATTTTTAGATTTCCCTCACAATTTTCTCCCTAATTTAGTCATGTCCCGCCCATCAGGATTTCTCCCATGTCATATGACGAGCTGCCAGTCAGGGAGGACGAGGCGTGATACACGTGACTCCAGCCGCTACCTCTTTTCGAACTGATGATACTGGAACGTCGGGGAGTGGTGTAACACACTCTGAGGAAAGTGCTCCCTCCCACCTTCTGTTCGCATGAGCTCACAGATGCCCATGAAGTGTTACTCTGACTGACTTGGGAGGGAGCGTATGCTGCCACTCCCACCCTGAGAGCATGGCCAACTTTGCTCCCTGAGCTCCCAGCTATGGGCAGCTATAGCATCATCCAGCCTTAAACTAGCGATCTCCGGATGATAGGGCAATGGTTTTGCTGTTGCACCACTTGGGAGCCCCCCTGTATGTATAATTGTGATAAGTGATTTCAGGAAACCCCGAAAAATTTAAACTTGTGCACCAAATTCTTGTTTTTGTAATTGAGGATGTATGTTGTACCCTCATTCTGTTCAAAGAGATCACTGAAAACCTAATACTGCCATGACACTCATGTCCATGATGAGTGTATGTAAACTTCCGAACACAAGTATAAATGCTAAATAAAATTTTCTGTACAGAAGAAGCATTTAAATTCAACTTTGGTGAAACGTGAAGTGCAAATAAAATAAACTGAAACAAGAATGAGTCTCAGCCGTACCAAGGAAAACAATATACAACTTGGAAAGTAGGTTCACAATAAACTACCTACACATATTACAGTTTTAAATGACTCCTGTTCT
This sequence comes from Scorpiodoras heckelii, assembly GCA_028566435.1. Lineage (NCBI taxonomy): Eukaryota > Metazoa > Chordata > Actinopteri > Siluriformes > Doradidae > Scorpiodoras > Scorpiodoras heckelii. Next base: position 21,784,221 of record JAOVVH010000023.1, read on the forward strand.
GTTTCACATCTCGATCAGAGCCTGTCATGGAAAGTGAAATCCTCTTCTCTAAGCTCTCCCATGTTCCAGTTTAATGTTGAATGGGTTACCGACAGACAAATAACAGAAGCTACCAGAAGAGTAGCTTCAATGCTCCTTGACATCTACAGGTCTCTGGAACTGTTTTGGAGAAAATGAACACCATTCTTTTGAAAGATATTCCCACTTCCAGGTCATCCGGGAAGACACTATTCCCGTCAGGAGAGAAATGTTTCATCACAGGATAAAGATGATCAGTCAAAAGGACTTAGAACTCATTTGTAGTGATTTACTTCAATCATGCCAGCAAAACAAACACCTGTATGCCAGACCATTTGTTCCCTTCAATTTGTCACCTATCCATGTGAAACAGCTCAGTTGGACGAATTAGTTCATGTATTAACCCGCTGTAACACACAAGTAGCAAAGATGAGCTCTACTTCAGTTAATTTTCCAATGTCTTTCGTCAGTTAAAAAAAACCTGTCGGCTATGATGATTTCCTGACATATTATTATTGTTATTAAGCCAGTAAAACTGGGAAAAGTCCGTTTTTCCTATCTGTCTTTTGTCTCTGTCATTCCTCTTCCCATCCTAGCTCTGTGACTATGAAAGGACAACTGTGAGCCATGCACCAGTAAGGGAGAAGAGGAAGTGATACAGCAAGGCTGCAGACACAAATGAGCAGACTGAGACAAACAAATGACTTTCGTTGTTTGTTCCTACAGACTGCTCCATTTCTGATGACTAAAATGATGATGCGGCAATAAAGAATTCAGACTAATTATAGACCCTGACTCTTTACTGAAAGTGAGACAAGTGCAGACACCATGGAAAATAAATATTAATAGAAAATGGGTTTCCCTGCTGGGAATAGGAAATGGACTCTTACTGGATGCAAGACGAAACACTGTGTGCAAAGTGTATATAAATATTAACCTGCTCAAATAATCTGGCCTTGTCTGGTCCTTTAACTGGAAATGCACCTATATCTGATGCTTTGTCCCTTAATAGACAAGCAGAGCAATGGAAACTGAACATGCCTGCCCTTTGGGATTGTTTTTCATTTTAATCTAGTTATCGTCCGTATTAAAACGGCAGGGCGGTGATACGGCTGTTACGCCAAGGACACGCTGAGTGGTGTTTCAGGCATTGCTTTAGGGTTGGACTGGCTGTTGGGAAAGACTTGAGTTCCCAAATGCCTGAGCAAATAACATCTTAGTGCTCAAACACTCCAATGTTGTCAGGTTATGATCAATGGCGGAGAAGTGAGTGGGGTAATGTGTGCTTGAAAGCAGCTGTTTGCCAATGCAGTCAAAGAGTACACTGTGTGAAGGACATACTAACTAGTGTTAGGAAAACATATGAGCATGGATACATATGTCATTTCAAAGCTCATATGAATGCTATTTCCATTTGGCCAAATCGTTAATAAAAGACAGACTGATAAGAAAATCCGTGTACAGACATGGCAGACATGGCGGACTACTCAGTGCTTATCATTGTTGTGACTCCACACTGTGTCAATCTCAGGAAGATAAAGCCTCACTTTAAAAGGCAAGCGGGAAAGTCCTAGCTTACAGTTGAGTTATTCAGATTATGACCCAGTGCTGCTGAATCCGCAAATCTGAAGGATTCATTTTCTATAAGAGCAGCAGTTCCAGCTGTAACACAAATGTGCTTGTGCGGATTATTCATACGGCACACACTCTACAATAATATTAATAACATTCATATATTAATATTAATCATTAATAATATTATTAATGATATTAATACATTAATCTGACTAACAAAGATAAGCATACAGTCATCAACAGGGTAAAGATTTCTATATGAAGACTTTCGTTTAACATTTAAATAAGGAGTCTCCAGATTCAAGGTCAATATATTTTTTACCATTGGGAATGTCCTCAGGATGGTGGATTTTTTTTTTCTGAGGCTTTTTTCTCTCTTATAAACATCCACAGAGAGCAAAAAAAGGCTGGTGACAGAACAACTGTTAAGAGTTGCTAAAATAGAAGAAACATGGTGTGCATTTAATAATGAAATGAAATTTTCGAAAACAAACGGTGAAATAAGAAAACATTTTAGGAAGTCCTGTTATTGGGAAAATATTCCCATCGTGGATTTTATTCTGACAACAATGTGCCCTATTGCAGTTTATTCCTTACTTAAATATATTGCAATATTATTTAATTAATAACAACCATGAAATATGCAGCAACTACAGTGAAAACAACAATAAGCTATTTATTAATGTTTAAAATGGAACTTCTTAAGAAGGAAGTGCATTTAAGATTTTTTTTCCTTTCCTTCCCAGATTATCTTTTCTATATAATACAAAAGTCACTTATCAAATCAAAGCAGACTTATCATAGCAAAACATATTTGGTTACTATTAAGTCAGGAACCCTTCGGTCCCAGGTGGACTGATGCCTTCCAACGTTATGTGGAAAAACTATCAGCGAGCTTAACACCTCCGAGATGCTTTCCTGTTGGTACCCTTTGTAAAGAGTGCCCCTGATAATGCAGACCACCTCACGTGTCTGTTTGTGTTCATGATAAGACGTGCAGACGTACAGGCCACACACGTACAAACGGTGTGATAAGAATAGAGTCATGTACAGCACCTGTTGGGAGCATCATACGGCTGACAGACTGGCAATCTAAGCGGCACGGCCTCTGTAATAACAACTTTGGAGCGTCTACGTGACAGAGTGAGCGCCTCTGGAGCGTCTACGTGAAAGAACAGCACCTTTACCTTTACTTTCAAAGTAACCGCCATAGCTGTGTTTTTGATTACCAGCACAAGCATGGTATAGTGCCTACATTTCACTCATTCTTCCCAGTCTGTCAGAACTAAACTGTACTTTGGCTTATTGCAAAGGTATACCAAAGGCATATATGAATACATATAGCTTTAAAATGATTTAAGATGCAGAATTCAATTAAATATCATTTCTTATCTTATCCATTAAAGCCACTGCATAGTTCATGAACGATCCACAGTTCATCTGTGGTCCCGATCTGTTTTTTCTCTCCTACCTCAAACAGTCTTAACGCTTGACATCCTCACAGCACCACACACTAAGACAGCACTTGAGCTTCAAGATCTTCACACATGCCTAATAATAGAAATAAACTTTTCTTACTGAAAGTCACAGGGAGGCACAGCATGGACGAGAAATATTTATGCAAAAATACTTCTCTGCGGGGAAATGGAAATAAATCTTTACTGGATGTTGCATGGCTCAGATTTATGAATTTACAGTATGTCACTGAGAAACCAATTCACAAACCTTATATGGTGTATATAATTTCAGCAGTGCTTTACATGACTGGTTTCATAACAAGCACTATTATCTATACAGGAACTTCAGCTTTAAGAAGCTACAAGTAATATCAACAGTCTAATTGCTTGTAGTTGCTTTTAATAATGAATAAAAAAAAAGCACGTTATCAAGCACAAGCATCTGCATTCACCACTGTTTAATCTGTCCAGTCAACAGGTATTAATACGTTCATCTACAAGGTTGTGGATGAGATTTGTTAAGCAGAACTTGGACCCTGAGCTCTGTTGATTATCAGTATTTAGCAGCATGCTGAAAATTTAGAAGAGACACCTTTTTTACCACTAATGAAAGGAATCGCTAGTGTCAAAAATGGCTTTGGAGCGGTTTCCTCCAAGATCATTACGATTTGCATTTTCCAGTTTCTCTGTAAAGAGAAGTTGTGGGGTTTTTTTTGTCTTCAATTCAAACTAGACAAAGAGACATGGGTGAAGAGAAGACGACTGTTTATAGCTGACAGCGTGTAAGTGATAACAGGAACAAACTTATTTCATGGACGTTCCGCAACAATTAACATTTCAGGATGGTTGCAGGATGGAATTCAACATTTCAGGATGGCTACAGCGTCACAGCATCCTGCTGCTTTCACATAACAGCATGCCCTTCCTGTTTTATTCCTTACCCAATGCAGTAGTGTTGGACAAATGAGCCTTAATGTAAAGCACGACCAAATCTGCTTTTTAAATTTCATTTTAAAAAGTACAAACCCCATTTCTAAAAAAAAAAGTTGAGACACTTTCTAAAAATGCAATAAAACCTGCAACCTGTAGGTTGCTAATTCACTTGAAGCTTTATTTAACAGACAAAAAAGGACAAAGAAAAGATTTTCAGTGTTTTCAACGAAAAACTTAATTCTGTTTGTTAAATATAAACAAATTTAGAAACGCCTGAAAGGTTCTACAAGTAACACTGGAAGCTTCCACAATGAGCAGTTTAACTGCTAACAGGTCATCCAGGCTGAGTATAAAAGGAGCATCCACCAAAGGTGTAGTCTTTGCAAGTCGTGGTCGTGGTTCACCACTTTGTGCCAAACTTCATGACAGAACTCTCAGTCAGTTCAGATGCAATGTTTCTCAGTGCATTTTGCCTAACAAAGTTTCTTTAAAAAGGTTCTTTTAAAAGGTTTAAAAAAGATGAAAGGTTTAACAAATAAAGTTTCTTTTCTTTATCTGTTTCTCTGTTAAATAAAGGTTCAAGAGAATTAACAATTTACAGGATTCAGTTGGGGTTTACACTGAAGTACCAGAAAAACTGGTATGTTATCCTGTATAGTTTAAAAGCTGATGATTTGGTGATACTGCACCTTTTCATCTTTCACTTTTAGTGTACACTTACTCTTTTGTTGTCTTTGCACATCTGTAAGCGGATCCAAATGGTATTGCACATTCGTATAATGCACATGCTTATCATTG
>JAOVVH010000023.1:21815592-21826096 GCA_028566435.1 Scorpiodoras heckelii
AGTGTGAGAATGAACATATTCTGACCTGAAGGTGGAGGGGTGTAGCCTCTTTATCACCTCTTCACTGAAGTCGAAGTAAATCCTGCCCTTGTGACAGGGCGACCGGCGGTACATGGCCCTGAGATGCACAGCTGTACACTCACACACGCGCACTAGTAGCATCGGTCCAGCATGACTCCACACACACATACACACATGCACACACCCACTGAGCCCTCCCACTGAGCCGAGCTCCATGCTGTAGCCACTTCCTCCCAAAGCTACACCATGAGGCTCTCAGACACAGATGCATGAGCAAGAGGGGAAACACGGAGTCATGTTCGAATACAGGACTGGAGTCTGACTAACGGATCTGGACTAAGTCTGATAAAATGCAACATCTGACTGAAACGGACACAAGCAGAAAACAACCATGAATGCACACCGTCATAGCAACACATGGCAGGTAATTAGGGCACATATCAGAGATGCATTGCATACCACAGTAATGGCTCTCTTTTGGGTTTTTTTCCTCTTTAAGTGCAGCTGTTTAACCAACCAAACATGTTTCACAGGCTTCTTCGCAACACAATGCCAAAAGATTTCCCCTGTGAGCCTTGCTGGATTTGCTCACGGTTTACAGTTTGACAATGCTGTCTGACATGATGACAGATTCGCTATACTAAAGTGAAAAGAAATCATCACAGGGAAAAAATATAAAAACAAACAAATCCCAGTGTTTATACAACTCAAAAATTTACAAAAATACTACCAAAAAAATAATTTTTCCTGTTCCTGGCTAACAGAAGTAGAAACCTGATGTGGTCTGCTGTTGTAGCTCATCCACCTCAAGGTTCGATTCGATACTGTGTGTTCCAAGATGCTTTTCTGCTCACCGTGTTTGTAAAGAGTTGCTATCTGAGTTACTATCGGCTTGGTCTCTCGTATAGAAATAAATTTTCCCTTGACATTATATTAGAATTTAATACAATGGAAGAATGTACTTTCATGTCAGATTATCATTAGAGCAAGGTAAAATTGAGCGATCATTATACCAAAGCACAGCAGGACCAGGTCCATGCACACACACACACACACACACACACACACATTGCAGGTATGGTGTAAACAGCAGAACATGAGCGAGTCACAAAAACATGGCTTATATGCAGCTTTAGTCACGAAACGAAACACACAAAAATGTAGCATTAACTCAGAAGATGATAAGGTGTTTTTTCTCTGACTTATAGTCAAAAAACCTCCGCCCGTGAGTCAGATCTAGATCGAAAATCAAAGAAGTAGTTGGTAATAATAATAATAAAAGCTTTAATTAATCATTCAGTCTCACAGAGGGAATCTTGCTCGGCTAAGGGATTTCCCCTGAGCTTCTTTTCTCTCGTGGTGTTAAAAGAGCCAAGAATCTGTCAACAATCTGTATGTGAAATAAACCAGTAATATGAAATAAGGACAATAATATGTATTGACCCCCTTTACATCCAGTCTTCTTGTTGCTTTTTGCTCATTGCTTGTTGTTGCTGCTGTTGTGTTTAAGGTATAATAATAAATCGTACCATATATAATGAAATAACTTTTTAAAATCTTGGACCTAATTTTAATTGAATATTGAATTTATAAATGTAATTGAATTACATTTATAAAACACATTTATATACTCTGATTGAAAACCTGCAGCTCTGGTTATGCTTCGATTTTTACCCTTTCTGAGCATGTTGCATTCGTCTGGGGTTTATAATCATAACAATCATAACAAAAGAAGCGCACCAGGAAGTCAAATCTGACAATAAATCTGCCAAAAGATATAATTATATCAACATCTTCCAGGAAGCTTAAAAAAAGAGGTTTTAGATCCATTTCCAAATACAAATTCAGTCTAAAGAACAATACGACTCCTAAAAGGCAATAAGCAACTAATATAAATGAAAGCACTGGAAAATGAAAGGTAGGCTATAGACAATAAACAGAATGGAAACTATTCCATTCAGGTATGAAAATGGGAACAGAAACACAAACCCACCCTATTACACATACACTCACCATACGCACACGCACACACACAATGCGCACACTGTTTAATAATGCTTTCAGATCAAAGCATTAAAGACGTATGTAAGAAAGCATTGCTCTGCTCGTGCACGCCGAATGAAGCACTGATGGACTCAATAACTCGCGACGATGGATCATCCCCGTCACCCTGAGAGGATCAGAGATCAGATGCTGTCTCCTTTCATTTCTCACTGCAAGAGACTGATTTCAGGGAGAAAAAAAAAGGGCAGGTATTATGGATGGAGAACAGAGAAGGCAGGACAGATGTAAAACATGCATCATGATCCTGAGAGACAACAATGAAAGTGGAGCCTGGCCAGACAGACCAGTACTGATGGCAAGCGCCATTCAGATAAATACAATGGCGAAGTGTCGAATGTCTGCGTAAAAAGATACCTGCTTTTGAGCAGAACAAAAGACAGCGGAGTGAGGACACCACCCAGGCATTCCTTAGTCCATTAATCTGACTATTGATCATAAAAGTCAGACAGAGACGGAGAGAGAGAAGGAAACATATAATGAAATTAGGCCATTATACTAATCTGTTTCTTTTCTTTTTGTGGAATAGAGTACCTTTGGGGCAAAGCAGCTGGAGGGTTTGGTTCTAGCGCTCAGTCTGTGTGTGTGTGTGTGTGTGTGTGTGTGTGTGTGTGTGTGTGTGTGCGTGTGTCTAACAGATGCAGTTTCAGCTCGATCAGTCATCCAGAGAACAGTTTCATCAGAGCAGTGCAAATCCCATGTCTGTCTACAGGACAATATCCTGGAATGTGAATGAACGATTACTTTTTTTTTCATTTATTCCTCTTTAGTAAGTGCTTTATCCTGATTGATCCAGAATCAATCCCGAAAACACTGACAGCAAACACTGAATGCACCCTAGATGGGAAGCCAGTGCATCACAGAGCTCCACACACACACACACACATACACACACACACACACACACACACACACACACATTTGAACATAGGGGGCAGTTTAAACTAACTGATTCACCCACTGACATCTTTTTGGGAGATGGCTGCAAACTTAAGAACTGCACAGACACAGACAGAACATATAAAACGCCATACAGACAGTAAGCTGAGCTACAGATCGAACAACTCACGAGATGTGAGGTGGCATCGTTATCTGCTGCACCACGACTGGTGCTCAACATATAATCAAACAATTAAGACAAGTATTTTTTTAATCAACCCAGACTCCTTTGGGAAATGACATTTTCTGTAAAATAATTAGAGACCGCACTGATACGACAGCCAGTACGATAGCCATACGGTAGACTGGATATCAGAGAAAACATATCAGATATTGGATCATGTAGCAAATAGCAAAGAATTTAAATGGACTTTTAAACATAAATGTTATTTATTATATATGGAAGTGGAAATGTTTACAGAAAGATATTTGGCTTTTGTTTGTTAGGACTGATTATCCATCCATCCATCCATNNNNCAATCCCAGCGTCATCGGGCGAAGGCGGGGTACACCATGGACAGGTCTCCAGTCCATCGCATGGCCAACACACACTCTCGCACACATTCACACCTACGGGCAATTCAGAGTGACCGATCAACCTAACATGCACGTCTTTGGACTGTAGGAGGAAACCGGAGAACCCGGAGGAAACCCATGCAAGCACGGGGAGAACATGTAAACTCCGGACCGGGAATCGAACCCGGACCGTCTTGCTGTGAGGCAACAGTGCTGACCACTACACCACCATGCCGCCCTTACTTTATTATATTTACAATGCAAATGATTTTTGTGTTAAACTGTAAAGTGCTTCAATTAAAAAAAAAACTTATTCGTTTTAGTACATGTTTTTCTCAAAGACTGTACCAGCACCAGCAGAAAAAAAAAATGTCAGCTGTTGTACTGGCAAAATAAATAGCAAGAGCAATCAAACCCAACTACAAGAATCCATACGTGTAACCTAACTTCACCTCATGTAATTTAATTTTTGGCAAATCATAAGTTGGCTTGTTAGTTAACCGGTGCTGAGAAGATGAACCGCGAAGTTTCAGTTTGGCGCTGGTTATTTTTAATATCACCCACCTATTTACCAATTACAGTCAGTCCTGCATTAACGATTTTTTTGTACCCGGCTGCCACTGTGTGAATGTTTAGAAAAAAAGGTTCCTTGGGGCTTAGTTGGACGGCTAACAATTCACACTGTCTGACAGAATTCTAGTTTTACATACAATTATTAAGGAAAACCACAGAGAGACAAACTGAAGAACTACATAGAGTTCACTAGGGGGCAGCAGTGCACAAATACTCAATAAAATGGCATGTGGTCTGCAACAACCAGGAAAAAAAAAAACACTTTACAGTGAACCACTATATGAGAGAGCCACTGGGCCACATGCTGATTTTCACTTTGTGAGTATTACATGCAACATTATATTATACTATATTATATTATATTATATTATACTATATTATAGAGGTTGTAGGACACACTGTTTACTGACAAATTTAGATTTCATCTAAGTCAAATTCGCAAAGACGTGAACTGGGTATGAAATAACGGAAGGGCAGAAGAAATATTTACGCAATGCAAAACCCAGGCAGACCCACTAAAACCGTGACTCGCCCACGTATAGCATGTTTATCTGGCCAATTGTTTAACTCTGTGACAGTGACAAAGAATGCAAGAGAGAGACTGTCATCTCTGAGTCATTTCTTTCCAGCTGAATGAAGCCACAGATGAGAGCAAAATGACATGTTTTTCGCTGCATGGCTTTTTGGCTGCTTATAATGAACAAAAAACATGAATCTGGCTGAAAGTCAGAGAGAAACGACATGAGACAGAGAGGAGGCGCCATTGCCCCACGTCGCATCTGCGGCTGGTGCTGCCTGGTGGTCTGAGCAGGACTGCAGAGTCATCATGGACAGGTCTGAAGCCAGGCTGCGTTAGAAAACACACTGACCCGGAATAAAACATTCAACAACTCACCACATACCAATGCAATGTATGTAGTATATCCACTCAGAGGTGTATTATTAAGAACACCATACACCATAATGTTGCTCTGAGAAGAGTCTCGATTCTACGCTCCCAAGCTTTGAGATTCACGCTGCGTTCCTTCGCATCCCAGAGGCGCCCTAGTGGATTCAGGTCTGCTGACTGGAGAGGGCAGTGAAGTACACTGAGATCACTGAGACGTTAATGGAACCAGTCTGGACTCATATTCATGCCTATACCTGTACCACTGTAGCCTCAGATTCCAGTTCTTGGCTGACAGGAGAGGAAGATGGATATATGATGGGTGGCATTACGACGTGGCATTCATACGATGATCGACCGGTTTTAAGAGCCACAATGTGTGCCAGGAAAACATTACACCCCCATTGTGCCATACCATTACACCCAAATCACCATCCTAGACTGGTTACAGGGCAGGTTCATGAATTTATGCTGTTCGAGCCAAATTCTGACCCTGCCATCAACATGCAAAAGAAATCGAGATTCCTAAGAAAAGTCAAAGGCTTTCTAGTCATCATCAAAGTTGAACCAGTATTCATCTTGAACCAGTATGGGCATTCCCCTCTTATCTCTCTCATCAACAAGGCTTTTCCACCAACAAACCTGCCACTTACTGGATGTTTTTTATTTTTTTGTCTTTTTTATCATTCTGAATCGACTCTATAGACTGTTGTGCGTGAAAATCCCAGGAGAAGAGCAGTGTCTGAAATACTCAAGGCAGCCATTCTGGCATCAACAACCACACCAAGGTCAAAGTCACTGAGATCACATTTTCACATTTTCAACTGCATTCTGATGGTTGATGTTAATATAAAAGTAAAGCCCTTGACCTGTATCTGCACGACTTTTTGCACTGCACTGCTGCCACATGATTAACTGATCGTTTCTGAATGAGCAGCTGTTCTTATTAAAGTGTACAACCCCCAAAAGCTAAAATATATTTGCTTAAATTCGAAAGCGTTAAACAAGGTGGTCATTATACTCAATGAATATTTGTTTTCTTCGTTGTCGATCCCTAGCTTCTGAATGCGGGTGACCTTGGAGCCAGGATATTGCTGTTGCCAGCGCCAGTGGATTTCAGACAATACCTCTCTATGCTTGCTGAACGAGGGTGAAATTCCTGCCTCGTTTGAGGCTGAGTCTCTGATCCGTCGGGTCATTTTCAGTTTGCTTTTTCCGTATCTACTATTGTGCTGATTGCTTCACTTTTCACTATGTGTGCTGCTGTCTCCACACAAATCTCTATAGTATCTAGTTACCTTCATCCTGCACACATAACTGAATCAACACAACCTTCATTTTTGGAAATCATGGGTTGTTATTCACAAATTCGTCTTTTTTCTATTCAAAAGTAATTGTACAGGAAAATATTTGCAATATCCCAGTATCAGAAAACATTAATCTGGCTAATGTCTGCCTTGCGCAGCGTCTCTAAGCTCTACTTCATACAGAGGCTACTTCGGGACCAATGATAAAGAAGTATATACAAAATCTTTATCTTTAATTACCGGTAATAAGCGTACAAATACTGGATTTACAACGTGAACATATTTCTGAAAGGGTTTATTTTTTTTCATGTTCTGTTCTGGTAATTGTTTTGGGGTTACACAAAAGAAGTCTTATCTGAAATCAGGAGCCTTCAGAAAGGCTTTCCATTTAGCTAATAGATGATGACTGCTTCCTTGGTTTTACCTTGAATCACAGATTTTGTATACTCCATTTAAACCCAGATGGCTATAGCCATGGTATGAAAAGCTTTTGCAAAAGAAAAACCCTGCAAAATAAGGAGCAATTAAAGTTACTCCCTTACAGGTTAAAAAAACAGCCATCCAGATGAATCAAAGAATAAATGCAGCTTTGTTGAAGGTGGTTCTGATAATCAGCCTCCTTGTGAAGTTCAGTATCGTGTGTCCAAAATTGAATTCTACACGTTTTAAATGACTGTATAATACTGCTGTCACGCTGGTAGAACTATCCTAGCATCTTGCTCTGCTTCATGATGTGTTCAATTTTCTATACAGTGAAGCGCCGGAGAAACTGGTACAGGAGCCTATGCAAAATACATACCAATGCCACATATGCACGTCACTGGTCGGGTCAGCCAGGGTGTGTATATAAAGCAACAGACATCTATGGAAGCTTCCAGAGCTGTTTCCGCTGACTTTCAACACGGTTTTAATAGTTGGAGCTCGTGAGATGGATCGTAGCATTTCGGAGGTAGAAGCAAAGTTTGGATTTTCACGTATGACTTTTTCTAAGGTGTACAGTGACTACAAGAAATCCAGCAAAACCTCGAACTTACGACAGCAGTGTGGTTCTAAAAATACTCTGGGGGATCGTTTCACATGATAGGCGTGCAACACTGCCTCAAGTAACATCGCGAGCGTTACAGCTGTGCAACGTTCCCGCCAAGATCCTGTGGGGATCCTACCACGGACTAACTGGTATACCAGTTTTTCTGGTACTTCAGTGCATTTTTCCATTCATGTGAGCTTTTGTGTGCTGTTTTATGAGTACTATGTTACAGAATCCAGAGAAAATATTTAATTACCATGACGAAAAGACCAAACATTTCAGCCCAGTACTAACATGTACAAGCTAAAGTTTGAGCTTAAATCTACATAAATAGGCATTAATGCACTATTTTTTTAATTAATTCATCTTCAGTAAGAGCTTACACACACACACACACACACACACACACACACACACACAGTCCTCAACTTCAGCAGAGTAGTTGGGAAGGAAGCAGAGAATTTAGAAGAAACCCATGTGTACACGGTGATAACGTATGAAACTCTGCACAGATCGTAACCTGAGCTCAGGATTAAACCCCAGACCCTGGAGCAGTCAGGTGGCAACTCTACCCATTGCATTATGTCACTCTACTTAAAATATTTATTCATACATAACTGTCAAAAGCCCTAGTGCAATTACTGGGGCTATTCCGGCGCTGTATAAATCCAACACAATGGATATTTTTGTAGTTGTTTTCATTTACGGAAATGTGTATGAAACGGTGTGAATGCTGTGAGATATTACACTTCCTTTGCTAGGTGAGACGACACAGTACGTCAGTGAAAAGTTGCTTCCCAAAACAAGCGTGATCAATGAAATAGCCTTTCAGACCCAAATGTGTTGCTCTGTTCCGACGGTGAAGAAGGCCACAAGGTTACCCGAGCTCTAATTGAAAAATGGAGGTATGATACCATCAAAGTCGGGAAGAGATAAGACACAGGCTGAGTGATCTTTTCGCCGAGCAGACCTCATGATCCCGAGTAGAGGAGAGAAAAGGGCGGTGTGCAAAAACTAAACAGTGAAAGCCAAAAGGGCTTGACTTGCAATTGGAGAACACAGCAGGCTCAATCTGAAAAGCTTTTCAAGCCTTCTGCTTACCGACCGCAGCACCTGATCTTACACACAGTAACTCTCCAGTCTCCAGAGCTCACATAACAACTACATCGATAATCATCTGAAACACTACACAACTTTAAAGCGTTTATGATTCATAATTGCCCCTATTAAATGTCTAACAACAAACATGCAATATTCATTCTCTAGTCATGAGAGACGCCTTATCAAAAAGTCTGTGTAAAATGCAGAGTATATCTCCTAGCTGTAAATAAAATCTCTTAAATATCTCAAAGCAATAAAGCTAAAAATATAAAAAATATTAATGCACTCATTCTAATATGTCTCTATAGTAACAGCTAATTCACAGGGATTTGTATAGCAGACATGATCCCCATGAGCTTAACCTAATAATAGACAGTGGAAGGTGGGGTTATGGTGTTGTAATTAATGAATACAATTTTTAAGATGGTTGTTTAACATTTATGGAAGGAGTCTCCAGTGTCAGGGTTTTATAAAGGTCTCCCTCCACGCAATAGTCTTAAGAAAGAGAAGGAAAAAAAAGCTGATAAGGGAATGCCTGTTTACGGTGATAGAAAGAACACATTACATACAAATGTAACTGCGATAGCTGGAACTCCACTTTGCCTGGCGTTACATCACACTACCCATTGTTGATTCGTTATCTATAACAGCATGCCTCCACATTTTTGCAATAGTAAACATATCTGAAATAAAATAAAAAAAATAAAAGTGCCGGGGTTTTTGGTTTCACTTTTTTTGTGTGTGTTTTTTGCAAAGACTACTGCTGCAAAACTCTTCACACATATTACTAGGCTTCACAGTGCAAACTCCTCACCTTTTTTGTTGTTGTTGTTAAACACTTAACACAGTGCTACACTCCTAAGCACAATTCTTTTCATGTGATATTTTCTGAATACATAAAACGTATTATACATCTAGATGTCAGTGAAATAGCACCGACCTTGCCAGGTAATTTCAAAATGGCATTTTCTACAGAAAACACAATGCAAAGAGGAAGTGATACAGCCCCATTTAGTACATGAGGAATGTCGGCATGTCAGTTAAGAAAGCATTTACAAATGAACATGAAGAAAAACCAAAGAGGGCTGTGTTACTTTGCTATACAATGGAGATGCATGAAGAAAGAGGAGAGTTTAGATTTAGAGATAGAGATGGAGGTAGAGGTAAAGTATGAAAAAGAATAGGAGGACGGCCTTTCCCAAGGAGACAAGTAGTCTCAAAACAAATTCAGACTACATTTGTTGAACCTACACTGACCATGATTTCACCGTGAGAAAGGCAGAAGTTTGTTGACAATAAATGATCTCAGTTCTGCATTTTCAAAAAAGCTTTAGGAATATCAGACATCTCTGTAGTCTTTTATAACTCTGTAGTTTTAGGCACCTTTGCAGTATCAGACAGATCTATAGTGTCAAACAACTGTTGTAGTAACAGACAGTGCTATAGTAACAGACAGCTCTGCAGTATCAGACAATCCTATCATAACAGACAGCTGTATAGTAACAGACACCTCTATCTATAGTATCAGACAGCTCTGTAGTAAGAAACAACTCTGCAGTATCAGATAGCTCTACTGGAACAGACATTTCTGTAGTATCAGACAGCTCTGTTGTAACAGTCAGATCTATAGACACAGACAGCTCTATAGTAGCAGATAGCTCTGTAGTATCGGACAGCTCTGTCATATCCGACAGCTCTATCGTAAACGACAGCACTATCGTAACAGACAGTTCTACAGTAACACATACCTCTGTAGTAACAGACAGCTCTGTACTATCAGATAGCTCTATAATAACAGACAGCTCTGCAGACTTAGACAGCTCTGCAGTATCAGGCAGCTCTTAAGTAACAGACACCTCTGTAGTATCAGACAGCCCTGTAGTAACATAAAGATTTATAGGATCAGCCAGCTCTGAGTATCAGGCAGCTCTGTAGTACAAGATACCTCTGTATTATCAGATAGCTCTGTAGTACAAGACAGCTCTGTAGTATCAGACAGCTCTGTAGTACAAGACAGCTCTGTAATATCAGGCAGCTCTGTAGTACAAGACAGCTCTGTAATATCAGGCAGCT
>JAOVVH010000023.1:21937638-21950488 GCA_028566435.1 Scorpiodoras heckelii
CTTATCTAGACAATATCTAGAAAATAGAAGTATCGGTTTGAGACTCGGTATCGGATCGGGAACAAAATTAATGACTCAGATCGGATCGGGAACAAAAAAAACTTGATCGGGACATCCCTAGTTGTAAGTGCAGTAAAAAGCTCCAACTTAGTGCTCGTTCAAGTTCTCTCGAAAGAGGTGGGTCTTCAGCTGGTGTTCAAATTCAGCAAGTGACTCTGCTGTTCGGACACTCAGGGGGAGGTCATTGCACCACCTTGGTGCCAGGACAGAGAAAAGTCTGGATGTTTGCCTCCCATGTGTCCTGGATGACGGTGGGTCAAGTAGAGTCATACTTGATGAATGAAGGGCTCTGGTTAGGCATAGGGCTTTGACCATTGCCATTGGGAACAATATGATTTACATCATTTTGTTCCGCATCAAACCATTCAGTGAAACCTAGTGCCCTGTGTGTTGGGGGTGGGATCATCCTGGAAGACACCACTCCCATCAGGTAGAAATGCTCCATCACAGGATAATGGAGATCAGTCAGAAGAACTCAGAAGGACAAGTGGACCCAAATCATGCCAAAAATAATTGCCCCACAGCCTAACAGAGGGGCTGTTGTTGTTTTGATTTTTAACCTATAAACCTGTGTTATAATATACATGAAAATTCAGACAAGATGTATGTAAATGTGTTCATTCGAACCAATGTTACAAAAAAAATCACCAACAGCCAACTCTTCATAAACAGAGCCATGCATCCATATTTATTAGATGGAACAGACTTTCTTTTCTTCATTACTGGCCATAATCACTGCCTGTGCATATTACTAAGCTGTTACTGAGTAAACAGGATGAGGGTCATTTGTAACTCTACATAAGAACAGATGATGCATAGAATTATCCTAAAATGTGCCTGCGAAATAAAGCCAATCTGACTGATGGAGATAATGAACCTAGTAATCAAATGCAATTGCGGAGAATAGTTGGATTTTATAAACAGTGTGCTCTTGAACACAGCATTGAGTTGCCACACTGCAGTATGTACTCCAAAAACTCTTTTCCATTCTCATTTATTTATTTCAAGCTCTCATTTATCCTCTGCACTCATGGACATGGAACCATATGGATTTCTGGAGTCCTGTCACCGTCATGTTTCATTCTGTCATCTAAAAAGCAAGTGTCAATCAATAATGTTCATACCTTGCTCAAACCAAAAATGTTTGCTATTTGATCAGTATATTAAAGCAATAACATTGTTTTAGAAGAAGTGAAGCACCTCATGGACCTGGCTTGTAACTCACTCAGTCACGTTGAGCACCCAGAACCTGTCCATAAGGGTGCTTCACATCCAATGACACCATGTGTGCTTGTTTTAGCTAATGTTTAGGAAATGTTTTTGCTCATTTTTTGTTCATACTGACACAATGTTCTCTGACAATGCCAAGATCTTTTAGAGGTAGACTTACTGGTTTTGTGAGATGACCAAAGTAACAAACATGACGACAAAGAGGAAGGCGATGATCATGAGAAGCATGTAGGCTGCAGGGTCACTTCGCACAACTGCAACACAACAGCACAGTTCCGAGACAGATTAAAGGACATCTTGACGTTTACCTCAGACACCTTCATATGTTGTATAGAATAAGTTTACCAGTTAACACATTGCCAGTTAGTGTAGTTTCCACTGTGAGAACGGCAAGTTATCACAATTTTGTGATTTTCATTGTGGTTTAATAGCTGGAGCTTGTGAGACGGGTCATAGCATTTCGGAGGTAGAAACAAAGTTTGGATTTTCACGTATGAGCATTTCAACGGTGTACCATGACTACAAGAATTCTGGCAAAACTTCAAACTTACAACAGCAATGTGGCTGTAAAAAAGACTCTGGGTGAACGGGACCAGCATCGGCTGGCAAGAATCATTTCCCACGATAGGTGTACAACACTGCCTCAAGTCACATCGTAATTCAATGCTGGGGCCTCAGCAAACATCACCGCGAGGACTGTGCAACGTTCCCTCAAAGATCCCGTGGGGAACCTACCAAGTATTAACTGGTATACCAGTTTTTTTGGACTTCAGTGTATATAACTGTAGGGGAGGTTTAGACACCTCTGTTATTATAGCTGAAGAGAAAGGGCCACCACCTGGTCCCTTGTTTGAATTCAGGAACCAAGAAAAACCAATTAATTTTAACTCAGTAACCATCAACAATTTCAATCTCAAATCTGAACACGTGGCTCTAGTTATGTCAGGGATTCCTTTACTGGATTAAAAACAAATCCAACTTAAGTTAAAATAAAAGGTATAATTTTATTAATTAAATAGAAACGATAATAAAACAAAGGAAAAGAGAGGAAAAGAAAAGATTGAAAGAAAGGCTGAATGATATCTAAACACAATAACAGCTATTTTAAATGAATGGCTCAGACCAAACAAAGGATGTCTTATGAACGGTGATATGAACTAATTTGCAAAGGAGACATACACTAGTTAACTAATCTTAACTTGGATTGAAAAACACAGGACAGAAACCAAAGAACAGCACCAATTCTGGGCATGTGAGGAAGGCCTTATTCTTGTCTATGGTGAAGCACGGTGGCGGGACACTATATTCACCTTTCCCGTGATTAAAGGACTCATAAACAGCGATGCGAGGAGGCTCCCGTTATTTCGGCATGAGCCTGTGAGTGGCTTCACTGCCACGAGGCGGATTCTTCCGGTCTGAACAGTGAAGATGAGAGAATTTTGCACGTTCTCGCTGGCTTCATGCAAGAAGCATAAACAGATGAGAATCAAAGGCACGTATGCAATGCATTTACCACGGATTGATACTGGCTGTGATTTCTGTCCGTGATCTTACACTATATGCACTGAGAATTGAGAAATCAAGACGCTGGTCAGGCCCGATTCTTCACAATAGTGGATTAGGGTAAACTCTGATGGAGAACGCACGTGTTGATTCTCCAGTGAATTAAACACTAGACGTGGTGAGCAAACTAAGAAAAAGGCATAAAACACAAAATAAACATGAAAGAATAAAACAAAACTGCAGTTTTGAATGAAAAGAGTCTTTGCACGAAACCAGGCTCATTTGGGTCCTGGAGGTTTTCGTCTCTTGGGTTCATGCTCGTCCTCGAGGGACGATACTCGGCCTCCACTCTGACTCAAAAAAAGACTTCTCACTCCAGTGTGTGTGTGTGTGTGTGTGTGTGTGTTTTAAAGATGCTCTGAGGGGGCGTAGTTTAAAGTTTGAAAGAGACAACGCTTTTGTTCGTCTGAGCACAAAAAGATCTCTAAATTACTAAATTAATCTAAAATAAAAAATCTAAATAAATTTCAAATTTTCTAGTAGCAAAGTTGGTACCTCTGAATATTTCTGCTACAATAAAATGATGAATTAGTGTGTGTTACCTGTACATCTCACTGGTTCCCCTTCACCATCCACAAACACAGGGTACAGTTTAAACTCCTCTATGCCATAAAAAGGACCTGTGTGACACGCATTAATGTATTAATGTAATATATACACAAACATGCCCAAAACATCTTATTTTCATTTACTCTTACCTCTCACATCAAAACTCATTCAGATATTTCTTAATGAATTTACATTTCAGAAAGGTAAATTCAGACATTTTCTGCACTTGTGCAAACTCTACTGACCAGTAACATGCACTTAGTGATGGAGTGGCACCATTCCAAGAGTGGCTTAGTGGTATAATACCAGAAGATTATTAACTGTTGTTGGGTGTAAAGTAGCTTGTTCTTGTTTGCATCCATTTTTTATTTTTTGTGTGAAAGCTGCTGATGCAGTGGAATTAAAAAAAGACCCTTTCTTACCATAGAACGATTTCTTTTCATTTTCATCAAAAATAGAAAGAAATAGCCAATCTAGGAGAATCTAAGACATAATCTTCACAATAGACGCACTATACAGTGGAGACTATGTCTTAGCTTCTCACTGATTGTAGACAGAAAACACATTTATTGTTTAAGTTATTTCTGCCACTAACATTTCGGCACAAATGTAAAAGTTACGAACTTACGACACAGCTGAAGATCCCTGGTGGTTGAGGCGACTCTGAGCCACCCTACTTTTCCAGCCGAAGTCCAGCCCTGGCTGGAATCACCACTCAGCTCCAGCCACTCAAGGACGAAGGAAAGGAGCAATGACTGCTCACACGCCAGGCTCCAGGAAACAAACACACACGATGCATTGGCTGTTATGTAAAACCGACGGACACACTGTCCTGTAAGAAAAAAAAGTCGCATGTACATGTCACATTGGACAGTAGTGATATGTTGTTCTGACAATGAGTCGACTCTTTGAGTTGATTCTTTTACGTGGTAGCTGACTATGGTAGCTGACTCATGTATATAAAGAACCATGCCACAAAATGATGGCTTTATTAATAATAATAATAATAATCAGTATCTTGTATTTTTTATTCATTAATCAAAATGCATAAAGTGAATCTGGACATAATAATTCAGAGCCAGTTCTAGTGAGAATGACCTCTTTTCTGTACTAATACTGTACTACTGCATGCTGTAATAATATATGTACTGTACATGCAGTGTATTATGGAAGAGATTAGTTTTCACAACAACTGTATGGTATTCCTTCAGATTTTCTAATAAGTAATAAGAAAGCACAATAATATTAAACAAAATCTCTGTGTTTAGTAATTTAGCTGGTGAGAGTAAAGGAGGTGAGTGAACTGGGCAGAAAGTCTGAAGCGCTCCTACGTCACTCTATATAAGTAGTAAAGCCTAATACTGTGTTTGGGGTGAGGCTGCAAAGTGTAATTCCCTGCCTATTTCCAGAAAAAGCCACCGAAAACACTCCCTAAACTTCAACACGTCTTCTCCACTACCAGTTCCTTCCTTGTTTGTGGAGTCAGGCCAAATCAACATGGCCGCTCACACTCTGCACAGTGTAAAGTTCCCCTTCTCCATGTTTAAATCGGTTTCTAGCAGCATGAGCTTTAGACCAGTTAACATATAGACAGTTCGTACTAACACTGACCATACTAATGACTGTATTGTGAAGCTAATCATCAGCATTAGAGTTATCACTGATTTTAGCTGGCTACCTTGTTTCTAACACGACATGCTAATGTCCACTGGTGTAGCTCTGCTTCAATTTCAGTCCAAAATGTTGCATGAATATTTATTACAGCGCCGGAGAACAGAAACAAGAGCCAGTCAGACCTGTAACTATAAAGGTCCAATTAAAGTGACTTTTTATGAAATTTATGTGGTTTGGCAGAGCAAAAAAAAAAAAGATATGCTTTTGTGGAGACGTCTACGTTTTTTTCCACACTTCGTATCAAACGTGTCAAGGTGGGAAATAACATATTATTATGAACGCATAAATCCCAGCAGCACCACTATTAGCAGGTAGTTGCACAGCTTTGTGGTCAAACGCAGGACCAATGTGAATGTGAAAATAAACAAAGCTGTTGATGAAAGTACAAGATACCATTAAAGACTATATTATAAGATTACATTATATTATATAATATTATATTATATTAATTTAAATGGTTAATTTTTTTTACTTATACTTCCAGATGTGAGGACTTGCTATTATTTTCATGTATGTAAACAGATTGCATAACAAACCCAAGGCACAGCAGAATGTTATTTTGTTAATCAGAGTGAAAGGTACAACTGGAGCTGGACTATTAGACAAGCCAACATCCTGATATACATCCTGAGTACATGTTTACAAAAAATACATCTAATAACTGCAACAAAAGCCTGCTGTCCTCCCTATTACAGGAACAGCAGCATGCTCTATAAGCAAATGGACTTGGCTCTGTGTCTAAACAACAAACAGCTCTTATCACGGCAATTAACGCAAAAAATGTGTAATGGTTTAGCTAAAATAGAACAGAACATGACGATAAGCAAGAGCTCAGCGGCACGATTTAAAAAATCCTGACATGCATCTCTAAAGTTCACTAGTCAGTGTCAGTGTGCAGTGTTATAATCAGTACTTTAAGAGCTCATGAACTCACGTTTAGGTTGACGCACCAGAGTCATGTTACTATTCTTGGACGAGGAGCCTAAAGAATTACGAGACATGACAGTGATGCTATGGACTTCCTCTCTCCACTGGAATGTGTAAAACGAGCTCAGGGGTATGTCATCTGACCACACAATGCCCTCTGATGTCTGGTGCACGACTACAAATCCCTGCACACAGCTGACTGGTTCTTCTGCTGGAAGTGGCTGCAAGAAGTAAAACATTGAATGAACAGTTATTCTATAAATTCTTACAGAATTGTAAAATAATTACAGTAATGCATAATCACAGCTGTGGTAACTATAGTACTGTGCAAAAGTATTAGGCACCCTATTGTTTTTAGGCAAACATTTGAGTCAATACAAAAAGATTTTATTTTCCAAACATTACTTCCCAACAAAAAATTAAATGTTACACAGAAATGTTTGTATGTTAGTAATGAAAGCAACACATTACATAACAGACCACTTTTCAGACTAAAAATATAATGAATGCTGCTGGGTTTCGCAAGTAAGTGTGACAGTCAAAGTCTCCAGAAGAGCTGTAGCAGATTCTCCAAGACGCTCAGCAAAAATTATCAGCTAATTACTGTACAGTACAATGCAGAAGTATTAGGCACAAAGCAAAGATGCCTTCAAAAATAATGAAGATGTTTCTACATAAAAGAAAACTATATAGTACAGTAAAAAGAGTTCCCAGGTACAATGTGTACAGTTTTATAAGGAAATTAGCTTTTAAGTTTTACTGAGTGTCTTGGACACTGCCACAGCTCTTCTGGAGACTTTGACTGTCACACTTACTTCTTTTTTTTTGCATGCAAGACCCAGCAGCCTTCATTATGTTTGTTGTCTGAATGTATGTAATGCACTGCTTTCATTACAAAAAAACCATCAACGACAAAAGTTGTACCTAAAAACAATAGGATTCCTAAGACTTTTTACAGTACTGTATATGAATGCAGTGATACTTTCTTCAGACTGAATATGAGCATATATTTTGTGTTCTGGTACTTTCTGATACTGATAATAGAATGAGTAACCTACATAGTATTGCTCAACCAGGGACATCGTGCAACATTTAATTAAGATCAATTTATATTTCCCCAGTTTGCATGGTGGCTAGTAATGCACACATGTACATGATCATGCATTTAGACTACTAGGCTTGAGCTTTATAACATTTTAAATGAAAGACATTAATTTAGTTTAGCATTAGTTAGCAATGATTGAATAGGTTTGCAGTGAAGAAGAGTGGGTTATTATGTTTCACTTTTGGAAAAGCGCTGTAACAAACATACAGTACATCTAAGTAATGTACATGTAAGTAATATTTTCATTGCATCAGAATCCCTTGTTGTTAATGACCAATTACAATTAGCTAATCATGAATTACAACATCCTGCAGGAAGCGCTGTTATTTTCACTCACCTAGGTTTTCCTTTGTCATTTTGTGTTGTCTCTTATTAGTGCTTACATCACATACTATTATGTGGTACTGCATGTTATGCTGCATTCAAGGTCAAAGATCAAAACTCATAATACAACCTACAGAAACTAGCCATCAACTCCGAATTCCTGCTCCGGAGACTCATCAACTCCTAGTTCAGCAAATTATGTCAAATGTTAATAATAATATAGCTGACTCATTGGCTACGTGTCACAGATGCTGGGGGATAGATCATGCACATCATTCAGTGCCTCCGTAATGGATACACTGATGTCATCAGTCAATTTCCCCCTGTTTATTCCCTCTGAAATGGCCTTCATTGTTAGAATGTTTTAAACCTTATACATATGGATACAATTTCCCAATGTGACTTTACCCCTAAAGAAAATATAAAAAAGTAGAATAAATGGTTACTGCTGCTATTGGTGTTATGTTCACATATGTTCACATATGTTCACTACTGTTCTGCCCTTTATTCTTCCATACATCCCATACAAAACTGTGTACTAGTTAACACCACGTCTGTACAACACTGTACTGTCTGCACTTTTGTATTATCCTGTACTGTTCTCTACCGTCTGCACTGTTTTATCCTGCACTGTCTTGCGCTCGTTTGCACACGTGCATTTTACATTGTATTGGTTAGTTCTCTGTTGTCTAGTGTAGTCCTGTGTTGTTTTACATAGGTCCTGGAGGAACACTGTTTCATTTCACTGTGTACTCTACATACGGAGAATAGTTGAAATAACAATAAAAACCCACTTGACTTGACAAAAATGGAAAAAGGGCAGTTCATTCCCTTTCATTGTTTTTGATGCCACATTTGATATAAAATAAATATACCTATGAATGAAGTCTGCATTACCTTAAAGAGCAGAGTTACATTACTGTAACTCTCAGGAGTCTTTTGTATAATTCGCCAGAAATCTGGTCCCATCTCTGGTGCTGAAATAAAACAGGCAGAGTGTGTTAATAAAGCACACCATCACCTGCCCTTCTTTCATTTACAAAGTACTGACGGTGTGAAGTATCAAACCGAATGTACAGTACGTATCTGTCAGGGTTCCAACGTAAGGCAGTGTTTTCCAATACAGCTCATTGGTCATTCAGGGTTTTTAATCTCACACAAGGCCCAATAAATGAAGTACACTAACTATGAAATTCAGATGTATTGAAAAAAGAGCAAAAATGTGTACCATCTAAGGAGACTTGTAGATTATCGGCTGAAGGAACAGACAAATAAAGTCACATTTAGGTCATATTTAGGTCAAAAGTCACATTTAGGTCAAAAGTCATATTTAGGGGATCAGTTAAATTCTAAGTAATTTTGGATAAATTTGGTGGTTTAGTGAATCAATATAAATATAAGTACAAATGAATATCTAACTAGGATGAATAAAAAATAGACCAACAGCAAAATATCCCTGCTGCACTAATGGCCATCCATAGACGTTTCCGGTGAGTCGACACTTAATGGGAATTCTTACAAGTCAACTAGTTTACTGAACTGCTGCCTTAATTCCCTGTGTAAATGCACCATTTCCATTACTGAACTAATAGTTAGCTTATTAGTTAAATATATTTCAAATGTTAAATGATCTTAAAAAGATCACAAAATATAACTTTTCCTCAGTATCGTTTAGCTCAAATATTTGCTGTGTCTGAAAATGCTTATCATAATAATCACTTTATCACGCATACTTTAAGTTTATTTCTCAATTCTTCACATTAACGGTGCATTAAACAATTAAAATTTTGCATTAATACCACATACTTAACATTACTTTTAATTTTAATAATAAACCACATAAGCCAAATAATCAGCACCTGCATTAACAAGTGTTAATGCTATCAATGAGTAAAACCGAAGCCCACAAAGGCCAACATGGACAACACCTTAATGAACATGGGTGTTGTTGTTTAGTGGCAAAATTCAGAATTGATTGTTTATTGGTTTTTAACATCATTTCAGCATCAGTGGCTACACATGACAAGAACAAGGTTACATCGATACACAAGTTTTTCATCAAATACATGTTCAACTTTCAAACACAGTCATGGCCAATTTTCTCTGTCCAATTCATCTAACTTGCATGTATCTGGACTGTGGAAGGAAACCGGCGTACTCCCATGCAGACACAGGGAAGAGATGCAGACTCCACATTGTAAGGACCCAGACAGGACCCAGATCCCACTTGGGATTGAACCCAGGACCTTCTTGCTGTGAGGCAACTGTGCAGAACTGTGAACAGTTCAGTAAGTCAGCAATATGCTGTCCTGTTATGTTTACTCATTTTTCTGTCTTGGACTGAATAAACTTGCAGTGCAGGGCAGGTGAATTTCTGTAACACTTAAACGTCAACTACCAAGTGTTAACTTAACATTGTTACTTAGTAAATGCTGTGCTTTGTTAATGTCTGCTAATGCAGTAAATAATGTTATATATACCTTTAATATTATAAACCAAAGACGCATGAGCCTTGCTCCAGTCACTCCAGTAACCCGAGCCATTAAGTCTTCGGCACCGCACCTCAACCTTGTACTGTATGCATGGGTCCTGTACCAGAACTGTTGCCCAAGACACAAAGAGAGGGCCAAACACCTGTAAGGTACAGAAATGTGAGTCTGTAATTGCTGTAGACCAAAAAACCCAACAATTCATAAATAAAAAATATTTGGTTCTTTGTACAGCTGGCAATAATAAAATAAAATTGAAAAGCTTATACCATGGACTATCTGTCTCTCTGTATACTTCAATAAACAGACGCCCAAAGTCGAGTAGTATCAGACTGATGAACTTCAACTTGTTTGTGCCATTGTTAGCATTCAAACTCGCCTGCCACGAATTTCCTAACCACGTGAACCAAGTGGAAGTGACCACATCAGTAGCCTACACTCAATTATGCAGTTATATATAAATTCTTGTAAGCACAATCTTCTTTACCACATGACAACTTGGGTCAAGTATCAAAATGTTGTGATCTGTCACAAATTCCTCTTCTCACACCACACTTTGGGTGTGCTATATTGTTTTGAATTTCTGAGCTTAGCGGGATAAACGGAAGAAAATGAATGAATGAATGAATGTTTATATTATGGCCATGTGTCTGCTTTGATTTAGACCTGTCTCTGCCCCTGTGGTTGGTTTGTTTCCAAAATGTATGCAACTGTTTTGTGTTCAGCCCTTATTCCATTTGCCTAGTTGTAACACACTATTTCCATTTCTCATTGCAAAGTCTTCTTCACTCATGTGACCCTTTTGTACTTCCCTGACAGAGACAGCTAAGGATGCTTATGATGACTTGGTAACATAATTTAATAATTTTCTTCCAACTCAGACCGAACAAATGTTCCACCCCTTTCAAGAGACACCTTTAAGCTTATTGCACACACACATGGTTAGTAAGAGGAAGAGAGAAGGGAACAGAGAAGTTTGGACCAAGAAAAAGAAAAAGTGCAACCTCCAAGAAAAATAAAGTTTGAGCCTGGTTCCTGACAAAGCATCTCATGGACACAAGAATCTTCGAGTCCAGCTCTTCAGCCATGCCATCTTTTTTCATCTCAGGAGAAAGAGTAAGGCAATTCCCTTCTGTTCATATGCTTAAAATTGGTGCTTGTTATGGTTATCTGCCCTGTTCTTCAACTCAAGTCTTGATTAATTAACTATCATTCATGTCTTTATCAAATTAGTTCATATCACTAGTTCATATCATATCAACTTTCTATTTTAATTATAACTTTCTATTTTTTCTTTAATTTTTCTTTCTTATTGTTTCTTTCTTTCATTAGTCACTCTGTCATTAATAGATAGTTAACAAACATTACATTTATTATAACTTGAGTTTGGAGTGCGTTTTTAATCCAGTGAAGGAATCACTGACCAAACTAGAGCCACAAATTCAGATTTGAGACTAAAATTGTTAATATCAATCACAATAGTAATAATAATCGGAATCAGAATAATAACAAATTAAATAATAAAGAGAATAATGTTTCCTCTGTAAAGAGGTGGTGCCTCAAAACATTTGATTATTTTAGGTTTGCTATTTTTGCTACAAACTGCACATTACAAAATCATGGTACAGTTGAAATGTTTCTTTACCTTCCATTGTAAATTTGCCATCCCATGCATAGGTACATAGCGTAGCTCATACTGCAGATCATACGCAGGCAGGTACGGACGCTTCCAGCTTACGCTTAGTGTTTTGTTGGATAAAGTGATTGCCTCCAGGTCTGAGGGTGGAGACGGTTTCACTGGAGAACATACGTATAACTGTGTGTCAATATTTTCATTCCCTTCAGAAAGATGTAACAAAGCATAACCCCCCCCCACTCACTTTATTACATTTAATATGAAACAGGATAAGTAACACAGTATCACAACAATAACCTCAAGCACTCACCATAGTCTATAGGTGAGACAAAGACAGGAAGTGACCTCACTTTGTTATATCCACCTTCCACCACCAGCCACAGCTTATAGCAGGAGAACAGGCTTAGGTCTTGCAGGGTGCATTCGCGATAGTCTCCAACTCCATCTGGGCACTCCTCTACCCCGGCCATGGTTTCTTCATGTGTTTGTGTCATGGTACCTTCGTCATGTGTTATCTCCTCACACATTCGCCTATACCTACTACGACAATTAGACAAAAAAGTGAAAAAAGAGCACAAAATAAGGCTGTCATGACACTACATGCATTTTGCTAATAACAGCACAATGTTTGCATGCAATCCTATGGAATTTAGTCTTTTTTTATATATATATCCAATGGTACCGATGCTTGTTTACATTCCATCCTTAACTTTTGAGTTCAGTTTTCAGATGGCAAACAAAAAGAAAAAACACGTACTTTTCATATCGACACAACAGATGCTCTAGCCAGCATTTTTTTCTATACTAGTGTCACTAGAAGCTGAATCTGCATACCTGTACAGGAAGCGTATCACAGCCCACGCACTCTTATTCCATTTACAGGTCATTGAATCACCTCTCAAACGCTGGTCAGTTTGACAGGTTATATTTGCATCAAAGAATCCTGAAAATTAAGACATATATATATATTAAGACATATGTATATATATACACACATTAGTGCTGTCAAATTAAGATTTAATCGCGATTAAAAAAATTAACGCACCTAAAAAAATTTATGCAGATTAAAAATTAACTAAACTACTCAAACCAGCGCAGCCGCGGTGAAGACGTAATTGACCGTCACGTTACTTGTTTTAGGCCGCATTCGAATCGCAAGTGTCCCTAATCAGTATCCTTGCTCCCTACACAGTGAACATGGTACAGAAACCCAAGGGCACTCCATAGCGAACTCGGTCACTAAAACGGCTCTATTTGAAACAAGCCCTGCAACGTCATCAACAGCAGACAGCT
>JAOVVH010000023.1:22161150-22171964 GCA_028566435.1 Scorpiodoras heckelii
TATGTTACTGTGAATCGGTTTAATTCTCTGCTTTGCTATTTCACTGCAAAAAAAAAAAAAGCTAGTTCCAGCAAATAAGCAAACACTGAGTAGATGAGAAGTAGAGTGTGTTCTTCTGTTCTTCTGAGAGAATCACTGCTTGCTTTGCCTGCTTCTGTTTCTCTTCTCCTGCACCGATTTGCTGAGGTCTGCTGACTGAACAGCAAATCAGAGAATTCATTCTCCTTCTGGTGTCTGATGATTTAATATGCTTAGTCAGTTCAAATGGGCATCAAACAAGGGTCACCTAGTGCCAACAGTAAAGCACACACAGCAAAAACTATAATCCAGATATAGTCAGCTTAGTGCATCAGCATCCTTACATTTACAGAACACAGACTCGGGGAGTGACAGTGTTTCATTTGTTTCCTTATGAGAATTAAATATTTGGAAGATAATTTTCTTGCTTTTGCCATCTTTCATGCGAGGAGATTAATATTAATTAAATGGAAATGGAAATCTAATTTGCATCCTTCTCTCCCACTAAAGGCTGATGGAGTCCTTAGTGTTTCTTAGTGAAACTGGAAAAAAAATCAGTGGCATAATGAGAAGCTTCATTAGGACTGTGGTGTATAAGGAAATTTGTCTTCACTAGAGCTTTTCTGCTGGGTTCTTCACTACCTAATACACACATGCAATGTACAATGTAAAATGTGCTTGAAAAAATCATATATTAGTATGTATCTACATACAATAAACGTATTTGTGGGAATCAGTACAAATTTGACGAACTCGCCCTCAGAAGTAATGTCATTAATGATGTCAGTAGAAAAATGGCATATCAGAGAATAGGGTTATCATTAAATTTTTAGACAAAATAAGAAATATGGTGCAAAACGCTTACTTATGGAGTTTTCTGATAAGGGCTGGCCTCTTGGTGGACTAAAATTATTTAGACAAAGGGATCAACAAGGTGGCGAGCTGGAAGCGGGATTCCTCGCTCATTGCAAACTGATGCAAACAACGAAAGAGTGGAAAAGCTTGTCTTGAGCCAGGAGAAACATGAACAGACTGTGACAACTTTGTGTAACCCTGGTAGAGAGAGTGAGCAGCTACAGGTACCTTGGAGTCTATATCTCTGAGGACCTGACATGACCACACATATCTCCACCCTGGTGAAGAAGGCACAGCATTGCTTATATCACCTCAGGTGGCTGATGAAATGTAAGATCTCCAAAGAACCGCAGAAAACCTTCTTTACTGCAATTATAGGGTCTGTTCTTTCTGTTCATTACTGCCTGGTACAGTAATTGCGGCTTCTGGGATAAGTAGGCCCTTCACAGTGTGACCCGATGTGCTGAGCCCATCATCAGGACACCATTGGCTAGACTAAAGGACATCTACTCCAGGCAGTGCAGGTCATCAGCGAATCAGATCATCAAGGACATTCATCACCCAAACCACAATCTGTTTCAGTGGTTACCCTCTGGGAATCGTTTCTGCTCCATCAAGGCCAGGACTGGGAGGGTTAGAAAGAGCTTCTTCACCAAGGCCATATGGACAATAAACAGTCAAAACTCAAAATGTACATTCTCTGAGTGCACACACACACTCACACAAATACTTACACACACACACACACACACACACACAGCATACTTCTATACCTGGACTCCTCTATGGACAACCGATTAATCACTTACACAGTACACTTACACATTTTCAATTGCACCTTTTGACTTATATACAGTATAATTTATTTTCATATTTCTCTTGTCATTCTTTATTTATTTTTATTTATTTATTTTTACCTTATTTACAAAAACTGTATTATAACCATTTTATCCTAGAACTCACAGTCGTCAGAGCAGCCACTTTTCATTTCACTACAAATTTAGCTACAAATGCACATGTGACAAATAAACATTCCTGATGTAAACACTCTATGACTATGTGACAGTGAATTTAAAATATGAAAATTGTAGTATAAATGTGTAAATTTTTATTTACCATAATCTTCACGGAGTCAAGATATACAAGGATATACACCAAAGTACCACAAAAACTGTGGGGTTTTTTTTAAGCCTATGCAAAATACGCATCAACGCCACCTATGCACGTCATTGGTTGCGTCCGCCAGTGTGTGTATAAAGCAACAGACATCTACGGAAGCTTCTAGAGATGTTTCCGCAATGAGAATGGCAAGTTATCACGATTTTGTGATTTTCAGCATGGTTTAATAGTTGAAGCTCGTGATCTGGGACATAGCATTTCGAAGGTAGAAGCAAAGTTTGGATTTTCACGCATGAGCATTTCAAGGGTGTAACGTGACTACAAGAATTACGGCAAAACTTCCAACTTACGACAGCTGCATGGCTGTAAAAAAGGCTGAATGTGACCAGCGTCGGCTGACAAGAATCATTTCACGCGATAGGTGTGTAACACTGCCTCAAGTAACATCGCAATTCAATGCTGGGGCCTCAACAAACATCAGCGTGAGAACTGTGCGACGTTCCCTCCAAGATCTCGTGAGAGGACCTACCAAGTATTAACTGTTTAATACCAGTTTTTCTGGTACATCAGTGTGTATATATATATTTTATTAGCAGCAGTGTGTTTTGAATCAGCTTTAAAAGATCAATAAGTAACTTAAAACAAGAAGAAATAAAGAAGCTAAAAGAACAGTATGATGAGCACAAACTAGGAAGCACTCACAATTATGCAAATTACTGGCTAATATCTCCGTGCATGTGGGCCTACGCATCCATATTCACCATGCTACAGTGTCGTTTGAGACAGTCCTAATGTCTGGAATCTTCTGTTTGGAGACGACCTCTCTCATTTTCTCTACTTTGGAACAATGCTGACGCATTAGAGCAAACACCTCACGCTGAAAAGCACTAGACAGCTAGAGAGACAGAGTGGCTGGAAAGGACAGCTCTCACACCCACACACTGTACAGGAAATGAAGGGGGAAAAAAACCCTGAGAGAAATATCAGCAGAATGATAAATGTAATTATTCAGGCACCAATCTGAACCCCTGGTGCTCACATCACTAATGTACCATCATTACTGTTTCACATTAAATGACCACTCAAACAGTCCATTTTTACTTTAAGACTGGTGTGTGCAGTATGACGACTGTAATGTGATCAGATTTGGCCAGTGATGTTAGAGAACCACCAAACTAGTGAATATTTACCCGTCTTAACGTCTGCAGCAGCTTCCCACTTCTCATGTTCTGTCATTTTAAAAAACACAAACTTGCTTGGTCTTAGCAGTCTCTTGAGACTAGCAGTCTATTATGTAATGCTGCTAATATCTGGATAAGTCACAAAATTTGGAGTGTTTTCACAATGTACTCATGGCCAGCTCACAAACGTTTCCAATCTTTTATCACAAACTGATTTTGACCTTATTATGAACACCACAGTAAGCACTGGTTTTCATGTAGTCGATGTAGTTTTCATCTTATATCCATGTTGTGTAATTTAGGTGCGTGTTGACCTTCATGCTAGCACCCCCTTATTTGGGGTAGGCTCAAAGCACTGTTTGTGCAATAGCTCGAAGACTATTCTGCCTAAAATTATGAACTTTTTATGGCAAGTTGGCCTCTAGGAGGTGCCTTAGCCTAGCTCATTACAATTCATTTGTGGAGTAGCGCCGCCTAGTGAATAATGTTCAAACGAAAAATCTAGCATTTAACTATGCAATATCTTTTGATGTAAAGACTCAAACATCATGAAATTTTACATTCTGCATCACTACCATATTCTATAGACACAATCCAAATTTTGGGACATTTCATTCATGGAGGGTGCTGCAACTGACACATTTCTTTGTTTAAGCAGTAAAATTTGTTATACTTATTTAACTTCATTCATGCTCTTTCTATCACTTTATGCAACGGTTTATACACACTGCTATGCAGTACATCTAGTTATAGTTATCTAGTAACTAGTTATCTAGTACTGTGCAAAAGTCTTAGGCACCCTATTGTTTTGAGGTACAACTTTTGTTATTAAAGGGTTTTTTTAAGTTCTGCATTATTGCGTCAGTACAAAAAGATTTTATATTACCAAACGTTACTTTTCCAACAAAAAATTAAATGTTACACAAATCATACATAAATGTAATGAAAGCAGCACATTACATAGCAGATCACTTTTCAGACAAAAAACATAATGAAGGCTGCTGGATTTTGCATGCAAAAAAAGAAGTAAGTGTGACAGTCGAAGTCTCCAGAAGAGCTGTGGCAGATTCTCCAAGACACTCAGTAAAACTTAGCAGCTAATTACTGTACAATACGATGCAGAAGACTTAGGCACATGCAAAGACTTGCTGAAAAGCAAAGATGCCTTCGAAAATAATGAAGATGTTTCTATATAAAATGAAGGAAATAAGGAAATTAGCTTTTAACTTTTACTGAGTGCCTTGGAGAATCTGAAACAGCTCTTCTGGAGACTTTGACTGTCACACGTACATCTTTTTTTTGCATGCATGAAAACCCAGCAGCCTTCATTATGTTTTTGTCTGTAAAGTGGTCTGTTATGTTATGTGTTACTTTCATTACTGACATAAAAACATTTTTGTGTAATGTTTAATTTTTTGTTGGAAAATTAATGTTTGGAACCCTTTTTATACTGACTCAATAATGCAGAACTCAAAAATCCCCATCATTAACAAAAGTTGTACCAAAAATCAATAGGGTGCCTAAGACCTTTGCACTGTATACTTTAATTGCAGGACTTGTGGCCATAGAACATGTCCATAACATGTACGTATGCTATACCAGTGCCAGGAACTCAATAAGTTACCTAAATATCTCAAAAATGTTACTTTTCTGACACGTCCCTTTAAAGTCGCTTTGGTTTCAGCGGGAGACAACAGAACAGAGCACTTCCATTTCAGAGAATCACTGCGTGCTTTGCCGACGTCTGTTTCTCTTCTCCTGCACTGCTTTGATGGATTTGTACAGCAAATCAGAGAACTCATTCGATTTCAGGACACTGATTTACTGTAAGATGCTCAGTCAGCTCTAATGGGTGACAATAAGGGATGACTAGAGGCATCAGTGAAGCGTAGTCAGCTTAGTGGATCAGGACGCTTGCACTTAACAGAACACAGACTCAGTGAAAGTTTATATTTTTAATATTCTGCTTTGTAACCTGGGCCAGTAGTCAGCCAAATGATTTTGGTCTGGTTCTGGTGGGAGATAGAAAGATAGAAAGGCATCCTCAAGTGTATCGGTACTGAGGAACGAGCTTGGAATCTCTTTTCCTACTTGTTATAAGGAAATCTTTTCATGTGTTTGAATTCAGATGGCATATACAGTATATTACCTGGGGTTATTTCAACAGGTCCTTTTACACTAGATAAAAAAAAATCCCCAGCATTTTTCCAAACAGTAATTTAAAATGACTAATACGACAAGGACTAACATTCCCAGAAATACAGACTAACAGAAAGAGATATACATTACTCCACCTCATCCAGTATGAAAAAGGCTTTGGCATGCCAACCATCAGAGAGCTGCTGCATAATTGAGTTGTCTAAAGTAACGCAGAAGCCTAAAAGCTTAGAGTGCCTCAGAGCAGAGCGGTCAAATCCTTGTTATCTTCATCCACCTCCAACACTTCTGACTATGTCTATAGTGTGGGTGTAGATCTGGAGCTTCATGACTTTGTGAGGGTGTGAATATCGATTAATGTGTTGGCTAAAAACACTTCTACCAGCAAGGCTAACATCAGCCCTGGCCTCTGGGTTTTAAAAGGTTTTGATTAGAATGGAGGCTGAAGAAACATGATCCAGCATCATATGATGCACTCAGATTCAGGATGGAGTATTGATTTGCAGGGCCTGGCAGGGTAGAGAACAACTGCTGTATTAACAATAAAGAAAACTCAGACTGATTGTTATGTTTTGTTTGACTCTCAGAGCCTGCATTTGTTAAACGTCCAATAGAGTAAGGCTAGAGTGGCATACACACACACACACACACACACAAGAAGAAGAGGAAGAAGACATATTATTCACTCTATCACAAACTGTAAATTGCAGCAAGAACCCATACAAGGTTGGTAATTTTACACAGCAAGGAGTATCTTCCCTCCATTACAGCGAGTACAATTATCAACTTCTCTCTCCACAGGCAGATAAGAAAGTCAGTTCTTCCATAACCCTGTGTGCGTGTAAGTTTCTAAACCTAACTCACTCCTCTCTCTGTGGCTCACCTGGCAGAAGATGGGTTTGTAGCGCTCAGAAAAGATGTGTGCTAGCTCTTCACTGCTGTCAAAGTCCACGGGCAGGCGCTCCACACACAGGCACTTGGAGTGGATGTGCTGGGCCGTGCTGAGCTGGTTGACGTCACTCCACTGCACCATAAGCAATCGGTCACCCTGTACTTTACCTAGCAGCTCCGAGCGAGCCCTGGAGGCCGAATCCTTCTTCATGTACTCTACAAAGCCATAGCCCTTGGAATGGCCCGTTAGCTCGCTGTAGACGAGGAAGCAGCGCTCAATGTTGCCATAGGAGCGCACCAGTTCCTGGAACTGTGTGCCCGTGAACGTGTGAGGCAGGTTGGTGACGCACAGCAGAGAGTCAGTGGGCTGCAGCTGGACGCTGATGTCACGACCACGCACCGACGTCTGGTGCAGTGAACGGATGGCGTCCTGTGCCTGGTCGCCATTTAGGAGTGTTACAAAAGCTGGCAGGACACACACAAACACAGATACACATCAATACACATATAAAAAGACCAGCAGATGAATGTCAAATGCAAAGACGCTGAACAGGAAGAATTGCTGAATGACATAAGAGGTATACAAAAAATATACAAGCACATCTAATTACAAAAAGTATCAACTAATTAACTCACAAAGCATGAAATAACACACTAATACACTAACATCAAACAAATACCACAAAGAAAAACAGTTGGTACTGCAAATGTCAGGGAAATGTTCAGGGGATTCCCCATGGTTCGCCACTGGGGCCACTTTAAATTTTTAATTGTTTTACCTCTTAAAGGCTTTTGACACAGGATGTGTCGTGTCAAGACATCACTCAGTTCCATTTTAAGAAGCATTTCAATCCACATCTGCCATGTCAGAGGCACATTACATTTGAGCTGCCCTTATTTTCAGCTTCCTTTCTATTATATGTTTTATTGGCATGCATGAGTGTAGTGTAAACTCCATAGAAATCCAGAGAAATCACAAATGCACACGTTTTATGCTCTGTAAAATTTATTTAAAATCACACTGTACAAAGATATCATGATTGTGCAACCTCTAATTGCAAAGAGTTGGTATGTCATGACCGTCATTGTACACCGACATGAGGAAACAAATATACTGGTTGTAATTATAGCCGGCAGATTGCTATGGGCCAAAGCAGGATTAGTAATGAAAACTTGAGAGCAAAGAAGACTTAGCATTGTAAGTTCCTGTTCCTTTGTTTTGTTTTTGGTGCTTTACACAGTCTTGTGTATTAATGGCCTCTTAAGGACAAAACCAAAACAAAAAAGAAGCACTATGGTGGCACGACACCGCTACTATGGTGGAGTATGGAGCAAATCTCCCCATGTTGTTCCTATATTCTATTATGTGATCCTGCATAGCAACCTGCATTAGAAAGACATTTATACAGGAGCCTGTGGAGGTAATTAGCAACAGCAGAATTGTAAATAGTAAACAAGAGAATTCACATGACGTGGCTGAAAGGGGATTATCAACATTATTTCCATTAATTATGAAAAACATAATGGTTTATACACTATGGCCAAAAATATGTGGACACCTGACCATCAAATCCATACATGGGTCTTCCTCAGACTGTTGGAAGAAGAAGAAGAAGAAGAAGAAGAAGAGGAAGCCTTTATTTGTCACATATACACTACAGCACGATCAAATTCTTTTTTTTCTCACATATCCTAGCTTGTTAGGAAGTTGGGGTCAGAGCACAGGGTCTACCCAGGATGCTGCGCCCCTGGAGCAGAGACGGTTAAGGGCCTTGCTCCTGGTGCTTGAACCCCAACGTCTGATCAGAAACCCAGAGGCTTAACCGTTGATTCACCACTACCCTGTTGCCACAAATTTAGAAGCTCAGAACTATATAGAAAGCCCCTGTATGCTGTAGCATTGCTTCCCTTCACTGGAATTAACAGGCTAAAACCAGCATGACAATGCCCCTGTGAACAAAGCAAGCTCCATGAACACACAGTTTGCCAAAGTTACAGTGGCAGAACTTACACAGCCCAGATCTCAACTTCACTGAACACCTTGGGGATATGAAGGCCTCCTCAGCCAACATCAGTGCCTGACCTCACTAATGACCTTGTGGCTGAATGATCACAAAATCCGCACAGTCACGCTCCAAACTGTAGGGGAAAGCCTTCCCAGAAGAGTGGAGGTTATTATAACAGTTGAAAAAGTGGACTACATCTGGAAAGTAATGTTTAAAAACACATATGAGTGTGATGATGAAGTGTACACAATCCTTTGTTCATATAGGGGATGTCTTTGAAAAGAAAAACAAATTCCTGGAAAAGTAGAAAAGCAGCTGAGACGTGGCCTGACTCAGGTTATGACACACTGCTTGCCCAGTGTTAATTATGGGTAAGCAAACTTGCATTTATTATAAGAATGATGTTGCTAGACATTTTTGTTATTGGATGTTTTGCTGTTACGGTCATGTCCTTTTCCAAATCCTTAGCACAACTCACAAAACACTGGAATATTCAGTTTGGGAAACCACAGCTACAATTAGAGGCTGACAGCTGTGCTGAAGCATTAATGATTACTCTGGTGCAAATGTAGTACTTGGAAAATCCTAAACAAAGAGTAGCCTTCGTTCTTTGTTCAATGTTCAGCAAGTCCAGTAAATAACTCAAAATCTAAAGCTTCTCAAACCTGATGCGGAAATAACGATGACAAGTTTAGATCCATGTCGAGGGCCAATAAAGCTAAATGAAGCAGTAAGTGCTTGTGTCATTTTGTACTCATATACCCCTCTCACTGATGATACTTTCTTAAATACTTTCTTAAATCCCCAATTATCCTTTCTCTTCCTCACTTCTTGTGCTCAGAGCTTCTTCCCAAAAGCTCTGTATCTACAGTACAAAGATCGGCAACAATATGCACAGACATGTGAGCAGATGACAATAAAAGGTAGCTTGACTGAATTTTTTTTTTATTACAAAGAATGCATACAACAAAGCTTCTCAAAAAGCTTATACAGTAATCTTATAATTCAGGGCAATTTGCATGTGACAGGCTTGCGATGGCCATTTTAAAATCACAAAAAGAGACTTAATTATAGGCTTTGTCTATAAGCATGACAATGCTTACTTTTTTTCATTCTGCTACAGCAAGAAAGGGGAGGAGGGAAATTTATTGAAGTGGCTTAAAGCCTGTAATTCGTCTGCCATGAGACAGCATAGTAATTCATCAGGAACATACTAGTGTGATCTTTTGTGGTGAAAATTTCTCTTTCCAGTATCTGAACATCACAACAGGTGACTTAGGTCCTGACGGTCAACGTTACTACTGCACACGTCAACTGCTATTTGCAAAATTTATGTTGTGTCCTTGCAGCCTTCATTTCATGTTTGGTTTGTTGAGCTGCATTCATTCAGCTTGTTAAGATTTCAGGAGTCCTCTCAGCTTGTATCATGGCACTATCCATTCCTGCTCCCCACCTTTCACTGACATACAAATGGGCTGTTCTGACACTGGCAACAATACAGCTCATTACAGCTCATCAGCACTTATTAAGCCGGAGTGTGAGAGATCACGGCATGTAAAGCATGAAGATTTTGCATTCCCTCTCCTTAATGGATTTGAGGAATAATGCAGATGCCTCTCCCCGTCCTCATTAAAGGCTGTTAGACGTCATTACTGCTGACTGTGCCATTGGTGCATGCAAAACATGCTGATTTTGAGTCACTACTGCCAAATGGAACTGTGACAAAGTGCATATCACACAATCTGCCCCAACACTGTGGCTCATTATGGCTCGTTAGACTGCGATGGGGCCGACTGTCATTACCAGATGGCAAGAGGGTGACCACTGAGTTTTGGTTCTTTGGGCAGAGATTTGATAGAGTTTCCTCTCCCTGCAGTTACTGTCGCTAGGAAAGCACAAACAATCCTTCACCTGCTGTTGTATGGCAGGATAATAATGAGACAATCTTCCAGCCATGGTTTCAAATAGAGCCATGGGACACAAACAATACACATAAAATACCAAATACAGTATATACGTACACAGAGACAGAATTCTCTACCTGCTGCAATACAGCATGTCAGTTAATACTGAAAATGTATGACGCAAAATTAAAATACACATCTGCACACATGAAGCATTCAACTGCACGTGAAAGAACATAGGCTTTCATCCTCCAGGCTATATCTTCAAGGTTGGACAAGGTGAGTTCAGACTATTAGGTTTTTATTCATAGTTGCCTAGTGAACAATTAATCTCAACAATCAGAAAAAAAAAAGAAAAACTTCTACTGTCTGAATGCAACATGGGTCACAGTCATGCAATGCAACTTGATGCAGCAACAACAGAGCAAGCCGTCATCCCAAACCCCAGCCTCTGCTGCACTACACACATCCACCAGCCACGCACAACATGAAGTCGCCTTACGGTTAAACGTACTGAGTGAAAATAACGATGTTAGCCAGACTGTAATAATATTCAGGGTGAGTCAAAATCACAGGACACTTTATTTAGTTGCAGTAATTTTATTTCTGAAATGAAAGGGAAAATGACATATCTGAATACCCCAGCAAGTAATGGGTGTGTGTGTGTGTGTGTGTGTGTGTGT
>JAOVVH010000023.1:22176231-22187577 GCA_028566435.1 Scorpiodoras heckelii
GTAAGTGGAACTGAGAAAATGGACAATGAGTGTAGAGAAAAGGAGGTGGTCATAATGTTATGCCTGATCAGTGTATTATACATATATAAATATATACATATATAAAATAAACTTGAGGCATTACAGTGAGAAATACTCCAATAAATATGATCTAAAAATTCAAAGTGTGTATATGTAGCAGCTATGAATATTCACATATACAGGATTTGGTGTTCTTTAGAATGACAAGAATATATGAACAAAGTACTGTTGGTATGAAAAACATGTAAACAAAAATAAACAGGCGTCAGTGCAGTGGTTTAAAAGTGTGCTGTAGTGTGTGAATGCATGCACGTCCCACACAGTCAGTGTTGGTGTTTGGTGGTGTTCAGTTCACGTATGGCTCTGGGGTAGAAGCTATTTTAAGTCTGATTGTCCATGATGTGATGGACCTGAAGCATCTCCCGGAGGGCAGCAAATCAAATAGGTGATGTCCAGGATGGGATGGGCCTCTGAGTATGTTAGCTTCATTGTTGAAGCAGTAAGTGGATCCAGAGTGGAAAGTGCTTTAGGCAGCTAGCAAAAGTAGATAAAGCAGCAACTACAAGCTCACACCGTGGACAAAAGCTATTAATTGGTCAACTGGGAGGCTTCAGAATTGCTTGCTTGCCTACAAAATTTTTTTGAAGGTTCTTTGAATAACAGAATAAATAAGTATAGTATAGAACAGAATAGACAAGGGAGGTGTGAACTAGAGTGAAATATAACAGAGCAAAGAACAGTCTAAAAAAAGAACAGCCAAACAGGACATAATACAGCAGAATATAATAAAATATTATAGAAACAAATAGAGTAAAACTTTACTGCATTCTTGTACTTTCTCTCACTGTATGCAGTGGCCTAGTGGTACAGAATATGATCACGACATAAAGTACGAGAAAGAGCAAGAATGAAGTGAAATAAGCATACCAAATGGCAAAACTGTAGCTTAATCACTGCTTGAGATATTAAAATGTGTCTGTCACAGTGTCCCCATAGACAAAATTTCACAATATCTGGAGTCCGTGTAAAGAATTTGGTAGCGACGCAGGGTGTGAAATTTAAAACGTTTGAGCCTTTACATCACAGGATACTGGCTAGTAAATTAATTGTAATCAGCTATGTTAATGCACCACCTAGAGGCCAAGTCAGTGCTTTGAGCCTACCCCACATCAGAGGGTGCTAGCATTAAGGGCAAGCAACAACTAGGGGCACAAACCATATATTCTGCATCAGTTATGTGGGACTACAATCACATCACGTTTTATGTGGATTGGTGAAGTCTATGATATCGTCAACCAAATACTGGTGAAAAAAAACCAAAAGACGAAAAAATCTTTGACAAAAACTATATGACTGCCAGTTCTAGCTATGGTGGTCATAATAATATTACGTGAAAATGCTCAATATGTTTCACTGGCACATTTAACAACATTATGGAAAGAAGACAACATGGTGCAAACGTCATAAAGAATTTTACACAAAAGATTTACTGACTGAAAAAACAAACAGATAACTATAAGATTTCAAATCCCAATGTGACACCACAATCATTGGACTCTTTCTAAAAATAGTAAACACACTACAACAAACAGCTGTATATGCTCATAAGCGCTGTGAAAAGAGCAGTCACAGTACTGAAAAATCCAACCTGCGAGTCCGACCACACTCTTTAGCAGACATGATTAAGTACACTGGCCTTCATCGTCCTGCCTGCATGCGTGTCCATGTGTGCGTGTACGTATGTGTGTATGCGCAGCTGCCCACACTTGCCACCGCATCAATTAATGATGATCTCCTCCTGCTTTCCCAGCATCACTCTTCTGGCTCGAGTGGTTGTCGAGATCCGCCTGCAGCTCCCACACATTCTGGCAAAAAGCCGCTCTCTGCCTTCAAGTGGACAACAAGACCCCCGCACCGCTAATGGGTCTGTTCGCTCCACCTTCATCAATCTTCATCATCATCACCCTGCTTTCGTATGCGAACTGGCTCTCCTTAAGCGGTTGTACTGATGGTTTTCGTGTCCATGCGTTATGTGTGATAATGATAATGATGCGTTTGACAACGTGGAACACAGATGTAACTACTATTACATTTCTTTGCTGAAAGCATGGAAATGAGATCAAATATTCAGCCTCTGTTGAGTTCCTTCACTTGCTGTTAATTGTCAGATTTCAGTAGCACCAGGCTGTGTTACAAATCTGCCACTGTTTTTTTATGCTGATAAATAGTCCACCAGGACTGAGAAATCCGGCAAGTACAGTTGCATGCCAATTAATGTCCGTGTTGTACATCAGTCATTTACTAATTGGGTACATCAAATAACAGCACATGGACCAAGTGCTAAGGCTGTTATGTGACATCATGTGGGCTTTGATGGTGCACTTCTCATCCCTTTGGGATTTGCAGTAAGCTGTTATCTCCACTCTGTTTCTCTCTACAAAATAAATGACACTAATAAGCAGAGAACACTGAAGCACTGATGCATTATCAGGAAAAT
Organism: Scorpiodoras heckelii; assembly: GCA_028566435.1. NCBI lineage: Eukaryota > Metazoa > Chordata > Actinopteri > Siluriformes > Doradidae > Scorpiodoras > Scorpiodoras heckelii. The sequence goes on from JAOVVH010000023.1 coordinate 22,178,750, forward strand.
GAAGTTCTTCAATGACCAGGCTTCATTGATCAGGAAGATGTACAAAAGGTTTGTGGGCACCTGACACAGCCATGTGTGGTTCTTCAGCAAACTGTTGCCACAATGTTGGAAGCACACAGGTGCATAAGATGGCTTTGTATGCCGTAGCATTACAATTTCGCTTCATTGGAACCAAGAGGCCCAAACATGTTCCAGCTTGACAATGTGCCCTTGTGAACGAAGCAACTAAATCTTGAATTAGATGTTCAAAAAGGACAAAAGTTATAGTCAGATGTCCAGAAACCTTTAGCCATATAGTGTATCCATATTTAAATTATCGACTGTTATCAGATATGATGGTGACACACCCCTCCTTTGACGTTTCCCACATTTTGTGGAATTGGAATAAACCTAATTGGGGCACTTAGGTTTAATTGTTTAATTAAACAAAAAAGTATAAGTTAGTTGGTTCAGCCATGCCACCCATGTCAATATCTGGTAGAACTACAGTATGTTTGGCTGCAATTACAGCTGCAAATCTTCTGGGATATGTCTCTATCAGCTTAGCAAATCTGGATCCTGATATTTTTGGCCAGGTTTTTGAACCACTTCATTGTAGCTTTGACAGTATGCTAAGAATCATCATCCCATTGGAATGGGAAGCCTCCACCCCAGTCTTAAATCTTGCAGACTAGAAGAGGTTTTCTTCTAGGACTGCCTTTTGTAATTGTGTTTGGCTCCATCCATCTCAGCATCAACCATCACCAGTTTTCCAATCCCTGCAGATAAAAAGCATATCCATAAAATGATCCTACCACCACCAAGGTTCTCAAGGTGATGAGAAGTATTTGGTTGCAGCCATAGCTAGTGCTTGTGACAAAACCAAATATTTCAAGAATTATCTGATTAGAAGTATGATCTGATTAGAACTTTGTTCTGTTCAGATCTGTTCAGTCTCCAACATGCCCTTTGGTAAACTCCAAATGGCAAGTGGTATGGATTTTTTTCCAGTAATAGTTGTCTTTGGTTGGCTTTTCTCATCTGAGCTGTGGATCTCTCATGCTCCATTTTAATAATGGATTTAATGGTGCTCAGTGAGACACTCAAACTTTGGAATAGTTTCATAACCAAGCCAACTCATACTTTTATAACCAATCTAACCATTAGATATATTTTTTCAGAGGTTTCTCCTGGACTTATTTAGACATCTCTTTGGTCTTGGTATACTGTCAATTAACAGGTTAATGTTTAGGGGATTGCTTAATGGAGTCTGACCCCGCCTAATAAAAGACCAAAGTCCTTCTAGTAAAATCTGTCAGTTCGGCAGCCATCTTGTCAAGGCTCCTGGGTAGTTATTTTAAGTCATACAAGACCAGGCTTTCAGATATGGATGTGAAATGGCTGTTAAATTCAATGATGCTGACATGTGGCTCTTAACTATATGAACCCTAGGCTATTTGCAGGGTAATTTCAGTAACTTTACTTTTAAGTTCATATCTTGGATATTATAAGGGCTACCTATACATGCTGTATCTTTTTTTGTCATGCAGATTATCCAGATTTGATAAGATATTATACAGTATATTAGTCTTTATAACAAGGAAAAATGGTATTTTTTTACATGTAGCTCGGTAGTACAGAGATCTTTTCATAATTATGTTGGGAAGATTGTTTAAAATCTGGCAATATCAGAACCACAATGGTGGGATAATCTAAATATGTGCTTAGTGCCTATAATTGCACCCCTATGTTGGAGACAATGCAGAAATTTGCTGTGATACCAAAACCAGATTACTGGCAAACAGGCTTTTTCGAACAGGGAAACAACTAGTATCACCAGAAAGGTGATAAAAAGGTTTATTTTGTTATGTGGTGCTGTGTGAAGTGACAGGGACTTTGTAACTTATTTAAAAGACAATAAGCATTGTAAATTTGGACAGACACAGTCACTGTCATGGTTCAACTATGCTTAAATTCAAAATTACATAGCATTACTGGAAAGGTCAAGTTGTACAGGTTCATGGCATATGTATGTCACCTTGCAACAATGAAAATTTTGTTAGCAAGTCATTTGAAAACAAGGGCTGTGAATTTGGATGCAAAACGCATCCGTCTGGTTCTAAGGTATGCCAATTAGGCATGTAGTTTATCCTATCTATGTTTTACACCTCGCACTTTCATATAATTTAAAATAATATAAAGTCCAATATATAATCTAATATAAAAGCTTAAAATTAAACTGGATAAATATATATGACACTGGCTGTCCTCAAGCGCTTGCTAGTTGTCTTACTAGCTAGACACTAGAGCCCAAACATTAAACATTAAACAAGCAATAAAATTGAATGAATTCACTAACTAATCCCAGTGTTATATAAGTCACACTCTATTTTCCCATGATGCTGTCTAACCAACCACAGACGACCCGCATGAGTCACAAACAGTCTGGCTTCGCGACATTACCTTCAAAACAACTGAACAGCTAGTTACACTGAAAAATATAGGGGCTAATCATGTAATTAGCCACCTTGACACGTGATAGTACATGGCGCTAATTACTACTTGCTAGCGACGTATGCTAGAAATGTGTGACAATGAGAAAATCGGATTCAGCTATTACAGTGAATATTAGTACCTCATGGTCACATCAACTTTAATAGCCCACAAATGAGAGGATCCAGAAGGCACATTAGAAATAATTAAGCATGAAACAGCCATTATCTAACCCAAGTGTGCTATGAGCTCCAACACAAAGCTTGGTGCTGAAAGAATTCGCATATACAGTGTTTAGAGCAAGGCTTAATTACAGTGCAGAAAGATTTGCTGGCCGTGGTTACTGAGTTGCTTTTACTCCAGAAACCCAGGAGCTTAGTTAGGGGATGCTGACAGCTATCCAAAACAAGATCAACTTGTTAAAAATTCTAAACATTTGCACTGCTCAAGCACTGAGAAAATCTGACATCTCTCAAAAGTAGAGTTTTTTTTTTATAACACGCAGGTTTCAGGTTACTTTTATTCAGGAAAATGGGCAGTGGTAGCTCAGAGATTAACACACTGGACTACTGATTGGAAGGTCATGAGTTCAAATTCCATCACCACCATGCTGGCACTGTTTGGCCCTTGAGCAAGGCCCTTAACCCTCAACTGTGCAGTTGTATAAATGAGATAAATGTAAGTCACTCTGGATAAAGCTGTCTACCAAATGCCGTAAATGTAAAATATTTTGAAATAATCTGAAGCAAAATGCTTAGATGCTTAGAGTTAGTTATCGATGATTTCTGTCATACTTCACCAAATACAATTTGACAAACTTGAATCTAACTTGGGACTTGATTTGGGACTCGAGTGTCAAGCCTTTTCACTTGGAAACAATGTCCTGTCCCCACCTCTAATAATAAAATACAGTCGTTTTTAATACATGCTAAGTGATACAGGGTGAGCCAGAGACACCTGACATTATTTTAAATGAACATTTTTATTTTAACATATTTGAAAACACAACCATTACACTAACCTTTTAATGCCATTTTTATTCACTTCACACTTGCGTTGAAAATTCCCAAACAAGAGAATGTTTCCTAGTTGAACGATGTGGACTCGTTATTACAGATGCACGCACTCTTTCAACATCTTCTGGCGTTCGAACTGTACGTGCGTTGCCGAGTGGTTTCGTATTCAAGGCAGAAGCATTGTTATGAAGATTTTCAACAAAATTTTTAATTGTGTTCCAAGAGGGCACAGCACCGTGACGAGGAATAACGAACTTAATGCGAAAAAGTCGTTGAATGGCAATCACACAGTCGCCATTTTTTAAAAATGTTTCCACAATAAACGCACAATGTTGTGCTGACCTCTGCTCCATGTTGACTAAAACACCATCAATTGAGCTACTGTTTCCCCACCAGTCACTACTCTAATCAAACTGGAGAAATAAAGCATATGAAAATCGTCAGATCTCGCTGGCTCACCCTGTATAAAGTGCATCAACAATATACATTTGTGTCTTTAAAACTTAATGCAGCATTGATAAATTATACAGTGAAATATAAATACGGAATTCATAACTCTTACTTGACAGCATGGAAAATTGGCTATTGACTACACCAGGCTAATTACCGTTCAAGAACGCCTTACCATAAACACAGCACAGACTCCCTTATATAATTAAAGTGAATGCAATATTAAAAAGTGCTTTTAATATCAGTTGCAGAGTGGAGCATAAAGCTGTGTAGCTCAGTGCCAGACAACAGAGCCCAAACAAACGTTTTATTGTTCAGCTCTGATTTTTATGCCCACCACTTCTATTGTCATTCTACTAGCAGACCAGAACACCAGGCATACCTTCCCAATGCCATCACAGATTCCCCTTCTAACACACACACACACACACACACACACACACACACACACACACACACACACACACACACACACACACACACTTTACTACTGAAACCCCAGTAAAGAAGAGGCTCCAGGTCTATTGAATACTAAATGTTATATTCTAAGACAGACACTGAACACAACTCCTCACAATGAGCTGTATGTGCTGAGGTAAGTCTATAGAAATCTTCCTGCAGGGGATGGGGGGATTATTATTTCTCCTTCCATTAAAAGAGAAAGCAGTAGCTAAGAGCAAATCCCTTCATATGGTCCCTTCAACATACACAAATTCACATGACTCACTCCATCTTCATCTTCTACTTGAAGTCAAACCCCCACGATACAGCACTTATTCATAACCTTCAGAATCTGTCACTAGGCAAAAGGCAGTAATTGGAGAAATTTAATATTTAAAAGACAGCTTTCACCCCCCCAATACACAAACACACACACACACACACACACACACGCACACACAAACTCCCTCTGTGTGATGAGTCAGAGCAGACGGCTTTCTGAAAGCATTCTTTAGCGCCTTTTCAGAAACTTCCCTACAAGCACAAATCGCTACATGAGAAATCTCTGCAGTGCAAAGCCTCATTAGAGATGAATACCAGTGCTTCACCAATTCCATAATTTCAATGACAAAACACAGCAAAAGCCAGGAGCACTTCTTGTGCTGCATCCATTTTCTTACTGAGGGGATCATTTTTTACTTTCTTGGACAGAAAATTATGCATGCAACAATTGCAGAGGCAATTTCCAAATGCAATTCTCAACCAAGTTTGTTCAGAAGCTGCTGATTAATAAAGCGAAATCACAGTGCTGTTATACCGAATATCAGCACGGCCGTGATTCGGTCATAGGCACGGAGACGCATGCGGAGGGTCCAAGATATTCATAGCCGTGCTGATATTCAGTACAACAGCACAACCTCGAGTGTCATATTGCTTTTATACAACAAGCACCTTCAAGCACCATTTATTAGTTAAATGTGATAAGCGACAATGGATTAATTGTTCATTTAATCATTTATTTGGCTTCATCAACACAAATACTTCCACATCTGGACATCTGGATATTGGATTAGACTGTTGCCAAGCAACATAGACATTTTTCTGCATACTAGCTTGCTACTCTGTGTAGGTCTACTTTGCTAAATGAAATTTAATACACACAAATTCTTAAAGCAATCTTAAATATTTGGGAAATATGTTTATCTTTGCAGTGAAACATTTCTTACAATCCAAGATGTATAATGATCGTCAATGTAGCCTAATTAACAGTTAATAGAACATACCTGTAAAGTAGAGTCATACATGTACAGTTAAAATGGTTATGTCCATCACCTTGGCATGACAGTTTTTCAAACAATACCACCTGACGGCTCAATGGTCACACACATTCAGCAGTGGTTTCCACCCTTGGCCTTTACACACCAAGATTTCACCTGACTCCCTGAATCTTTTCATGATATTATGAACAGTACATGTTGAAAGACCTAAATTCTTTGCAATCCTGTGCTGAGAAACAATGTATTTGAGCTGTCTGACAATTCTCTCATGAAGTTTGGCACTAAGTGGTGAACCTTGACCCATCCTTGCTTGTAAGGTCTAAGCCTTTGGTGGATGCTCCTTTTTATACTCAATCCTGATGACCTCAGATGTTAACTGTGTTACTTTTATAACCTTTTCAGTCTTATTTTGCCTCTGTCCCAACATTTTTTTGACTGTGTTGCAGCCATCAATTTCTAAATTTGTTTATATTTAACAAACAGAATTAAGTTTGTCATTGAAAACACTGAAAATCTTTTCATTGTCCTTTTATCTGTTAAATTAAACTTCGAGTGAATTAACAGACTACAGATTTCACTTTTTATTGCATTTTTAGAAAGTGTCCCAATTTAGGGTGTCTGCCCCATGATCGGAAGGTCCTGGGTTCGATTCCCGTGGCCGACAGGGCTCGGCTGAAGTATCCTTGAGCAAGACACTTAACCCCCAATGGCTCCCCAGGCGCTGACTAGGGCTGCCCACCGCTCCGGGCACATGTGTTCACTGCCTCCTAGTGCGCCTTCACTAGTGTGTCTCACTGCACGGATGGGTTAGATGCGGAGGTTCAATTTCGCTGTGTGCAAGCACAGTGACAAAATGTGCCACTTTTACTTTTTTTTTCACTTATATAGCACGTTGACATTTACAGACATTTATATAGCATTTTGGCTAGTGTTTCCAGTGTTAGCACTTGTTCAGAGCACGATTCAAACTATTGTTTACTAGCTTCACCAGTTGCTAAGAGGTATAGATTTGTATAGATTACATAGCTGCTCTTACATACAGAATGTAACATAAACTGTGGATTTCTGAAAGCTTCAGCTAGCAGAATTTTGCACTACCAGCAGGGGAAACTGTGATAGACAGTAAACTCCAATCTGGATATCAGAGAGGTCAGTCACCAAGCTGAGCTCAATTCTGGCTGTCTGAAAAACCTTGCATTGTCACTATTTTTCATTTGAAAAGCAGTTCATCGTTGGCAGGCTTTGACACACTGGATGCTTTTAGCTTAAGATCTTTCACATAACCGTGCCCTGTAACAATGACATGAGAGGAGAAGGCAGTGGAGGAGGAGGAGGAGGAGGAGGAGGTATTCCCTGACTGCTGCCAAACAGTTTTGTGAGTATCAGAGCTCACTTTCTTCTATAAACAGGCAAGACCTATTGCTCTCCCTGATCTCTGTATCCCTGTCTGTCTTTCTTTCCCTATAAGACCCACAGTCCTTTCTTTATTCTCTATCTTAAGTCCATCATCACTGGCCATTCCGCTCTCATTCTTTGCTCTTACACTAGTAGGTAAGAATGAACTGACTTTTTTGTCTCTCCTTGCTAGCTGATCTAACCGTTGAACCCTATACTGATTATAAATCAGCTTCAATGTGAAAAGGAAGAGAGATCGTCAGACCTCTGGCTCTCAGACAAGAATTCTGGGCACCACAGGGTGGAGGGTCTATGTGACAAGCCAGAAAAGCCAGAAGAGGATGGAGGGTGAGATCATGGGGTTTCACCTTCATCCCCAAAGAAGATTAATTAGAGAGAAGGAGTGCCTGCTACATAACTGTGGGTTTTATGACACATTGATATTTCAGAGCTGTTTAAGGCACAGGTTGCCATGCAAGCTCTGCAGTTAGCTTTCCTGTAAGGACTGTTATCTGCTGTATGGTTGTTCCAGTGTCACGACTTCACACTTAGTCACAGTGGATGACTGGAAACTTACCTCTGCTGATTTTTGAATATAGCAATTAAAATGCATTTCTCCTGAACATATCAGTGCCAAATTGGAAAAATGAGTATGCCTAAAAGTTGTTGTTTTGCATTTTGAATGTCCAACCATTAAAAAAAAAACCCAGTTTATGATTTTCTTTACTTCCCTAAAGACTGACGGACAGTGAACAAAGAGATCTGTTCCTTCAGGCCATCCCCAGAGAGGATAAAAATGGTAAACATCATGATCAGGTTTACCATTTTTATCATCAGCCATTTTTATTATCACAATTTTTTTTAACACAGGTACATTCATGATGTTTAAGCCAACAGTTATAAGTGTTTGCTTTGTATTTGGGCTCCTTATAGCTAAAAATCAATAACGTATACGCTAGTAAATTGGCAATGTTCTCAGAATTTGTATTTACCAACGCCAATCGAATTAGAGTCGCTGCTTTCACCCAAGAAGGAGAGCGGCATTACGTAAGGGCAAAGTTCTTCTATTACTGTCTACTCATTTGTTTTTTTCTTCAACCAATCAAGTTCTTATCCCCTAAACATTTGCAAACCCCCTCTGTCGGGATACTCCTCAGATCACATTACAGCAGCGTCTATTTCTCCATGCAGGAGACACAAGTGCACTGTAAAACCTTGGACTTTATAATCTGCTATTGTTGTAAACAAGTGCTTTCATTGCCACTCCTTGTATGGTGGTAAGTTTATCAGAATTATACAAAAATCTATCAGGTGCACAGAAGAAAATTGCTGACAAGAACTAAAGAAAACAACTAGCAATTTTTGGCTAAACAGTGCTGCAAACGTAAGTTACACGAAAACGCAATAAATACTGATCAAGTATGAGTTTATAGAATGGCACTCTCAAAAATACGAAAAAACGTACAATTGTGAGATTTGATCTTTTTGTTTCCTTTTGTTTTTTGTTTTACGTACACAAGGATATCAAGGATTTTGTAATAAAGCCTCTCTTCACATTCATTTTGTTGTGTTTTAATTGTTAAACTGTAACATTTCAGACTAGATCATCATACTGTTAAAATTTCAAACTGTAACACCTCCAGTCTGCTATATATCAAGTTTCTTACTTATAACCCATTGTACTGTTTTGTAGTTTGAAATACATACAGGGTTAGACAATGAAACTGAAACACCTGTCATTTTAGTGTGGGAGGTTTCATGGCTAAATTGGACCAGC
>JAOVVH010000023.1:22364109-22376703 GCA_028566435.1 Scorpiodoras heckelii
TCCATAATGAGAATGATGAGCCAATGACATCTGAATAGCCTAATGTCAGGCTGTAAACGGGTTCAGGCTTTTAAAACAGTGTACTTCTCGGGTTCGGGTCGGGCTCGGGTCAAACTGGTTTGACTTTTCAGGCCCAATTACAGCTCTAATCTGACCTAAACTCGCAACTAGTATAAGAAGGCGAGAAGAAATTTGTACCAAATATTAAAGGACAAACCCTGAGTTTTCAAGAACTGTATATTCTTTTCTGTCCCTTTATCAGACACACCTACCATGTAGGTACACTGTGTGTAGGCATACACTTAGGTCCATAGTCAGAGTTATCAACTTAAGTTGGTGAATTAAGTCCAAACATTTTGTCAGTATTTATACAGGGAAAGTTATGAGCATTCAGACATAGGTTACACAGGTACCGTTCAGATTATACAAATCCCCTGTTTGTAGTTCTCCATGGTTGCCAGAGGTTTCTTCAGCCAAGTATAACTTCTTAAGTCTGAGGTCTGAATACTGAGATGTGTAATTTCACTATTATTTCCCCACTACGCTCACTTAACTCAGTTTAAACCTTAGAGATTTTCATCTTTTTTCATGTAGTTTATATTAATTGTCCTCTAGCTGCAGAGATTTTAGACTTTCCTTAACTAAGCAGTGCCATTTAGGCAAACCTATTAAAAATCCCTTTGCTGCTGTGGGTACCAGGTAAATGCAAAGCACATGTCATTACCATGTTGAAGTAACTGTGGCTGAGAATGGTCCACCCCCAAATAATACCTCACCCTAACATTAACATGGTCACATGGTGGTCCATTTCCAGTGAAGGACGAGGCTGAATGTAGAATGACAGATTGTGCATATTAACATGGTCAGCCTATGGTCAGCAATTGTTACTAATTGGCCAATGAGGGTAGGTATACCTCATAATCTCACCACAGGGGGAATATTTAAGGCATTTAGGCTATTTAGATTTCCTTTCTCATTGGTATTAGGTGAACTGTGAACTGGTCTGCCTTTTTATTGCACAGTTTATATGATAAAACCATATAAACCCAACCCAAACACATGAAGTGCTATAATTCAAACAGTTATTTTTTCCAAATTCATTCACAGTTTGTTATGCGAGCTATTGCAACCAACAGATGTTCATATGGGTTCAAGAGTGCTGTACCGAGGGAAACACAGGACATTGTTCATAAGTTGCATACCAAATAATTTGCTGATGCAACCAGGGTAAAGGGGTCGATGGTAAAAGGTAAACGGGTAGTGTCAGACGGATGGATAGGGGCCCGAGATCATCCATTCTCACTGAGGTGGATCAAGTTTCACACAGCCGTCCAGAGCAGGCCAAAGGGCGAGTCCCATGTGACTTCAATTTTCAGTCAATCAACACTTCGTTAAAAGAGATCCCTAACAAGGAAGAGATTGTTTTCGGCTGACACTGTTTGTCTACGTGTTTTGTGTGAACCCGACGATGTTTGCATCATTTTTTAGTTATGTGCATGGATACAACCAAAAAAGGCATGCATTTAGCTGATAAAGCGTTAGCGCTCACAAAGGTATCTAACTGGCTGAGGAATTCATGTTGGGCACTTAAAGGTGAAAAAGTGTTGTAGGTGTATGCTACCATGAACAGGTGAAATGTCAGCGAGGAATAAACAATGACTGATTCAAAGGCTAATTTGACCCATTAGACAAAATAAATCTGTAGTATCTTCGAGGAAACTAAGGCCCACAGGAAAAATCTCTCTGCTTTTATGAGTCTCATAAATCAACATGACAACCTAACATGCCTTTCAAACAAGAACTAACTTATTTTAATGACTTTATGATTAAGGCAGTGGCGAAAAATGTCAGGCCGGTGTCATTTGGAATATTTTATCTACCACCAAAACCATTAAAACAAACTGACACAGAACCTCAGTGTTTACAAATGGAATTTCAGTCTGGTTAATGGAGTTTGATGGCTTTAAGTGGATAGAAGGCGCTGCTGAATCCTTGCTAAACAGTGACTCTAACTCTCGCCTGAATACCTCTGAAAAGCCTAATGGAAGTCGTTAGCTAAAAGCAGGGCAGAGGGCCCCATTAGGATGTACTCTTTCAGAATGTGCTGAGGCTTCTGGGACGTGTCCAGCACCCGTGCTTTTCCCGTCTCGGCCTTGAAGGAGCGAAGGTGGTCTGGACTTCGTTAACAACCCTGTTCTCTCCATCCTTCAGCTGGAGAGGAGAGGAGAGAGAGAAAAGAAACAGAGGGTCTCCTTTTCCTCCGGTTCTTTTTTTTTTTTCTTTTGCTGAGAAAAAAGTTCCCTCTCAGCCCAGACTGAGGAAAGTCAAACAGTCCTGACAGAGCAGTGATGGTAATATTAATCTTTTCAAGCGGCCAGAAAACGGGATGCTATAAACAATGTGGTAGAGACGAAGGCCTGTGTGCTTTTCAAGAGCCTGGCTCTAAAGGAGTCGCCACTGACACGCTTCAGTAGAAACCAGCAGCACGGCTAACGCTGTGTACATTAATCTGCTCCTTCCGAGTAAAACGTCAGCACAGAAATCATGTCTGTTTACATTAAACTGATGATATTTTGATAAGGACAACCCACAACTTTTCTTCCCAGCCCTTGTCTCCTATTATTAATATGCACCAATCGCACATGAATGGAGTTTATTCTTGGAGAGGGTTGTGATGGCAGACTGAGATATGGTGAGATATCTTATACAACGCTGAAAATTAAGGGCTTGTGATGCAAAACGTCTGTGAGAACTACAGGGGAGCGAATAAAACGGAAAGAGAAGAAATCAGCAGGGGACTTGCTAAGAGTCTTGTACAGACCACATTAACCAGCATATTTAACTGCTGAACATAAAATCCTCAAAGGTTTGTACTCAATAATGTATATATGAGGTGGACAAATTAGTAGCCTGGGCAGCCAGGAGAGGTCTGGGCTATTAGCAGGCTATTAGATAATTAGCATGCATGAATAGCTAAGGTTTTACTGCTTAACATGTTAACCTGCCACACAGTGGCTGTAGCTCATATACTGGATTTATGTCATAATGGAATTACGGTAATTTTGAGATTCTACTTAAAGCAGTTCATCTCTTCAGGGTGGGAAATTTGTTGTCTTTATGGCATTGCATACAAAACCTTAATATCTTTCTGACAGAAAGGTAAAATATGCTATCTGTCATGTGATCGATGCTAGTAATTGAGAAGAAATGTTCAATAAACACAGCCAATGCTTAGTTTGTTTTTAGTTTGTAGCAAATGATCAGTGTTTCCAGAAAATTGAGCCATGATGCTTGTGTAGCAGATGTACTTGACACCTAATGTCGCATAGGCATAATTAGCATCTGAATAATGCTTTCGCAAAATATCTTTACACGCGTCATGGCCGTCACTCCTCTCTCAGTCAAGGAGGCAGGGCAACATGAAGAAAGCCTCAGCTAAGCAACAGAGCTAATTTTAGCAAAGCAGTCACCTCCCTCATCACTTCTGCACAGATGTTGCACCACTAATACAACACAGAGGTGTGTCCCTACAAGGCAGACGTCCATCTCATGAGTGACATTTGCTCCGGAACAACGGTATTCTTTGTTCCGCTTTCGGAGGCCCTGGTCCCTTCCTCGTCGGCGGTGTTCGATTACCTCCACCCCAAGCGGTCCTCATAAAGCCGGCGACGTGAAAAGCTAAAGGCAGCATGGGTAGAAAAAACAGATTGCATTTATTAAAAGACTGTGAATAGCGCTCTTTAATGCATGTTGTCATAAGGCTCAGCAGTGAGCAAACTGAGTAGTGAGGGTTCACCAGGAGGCCGGGAGGGAAGGCTGGACCTGCGCTGCAGTCTAAGACCGGCTTCCCTGTTCACATCCTCGAATGATGACAGCTAGAGAAAAAACAAAGCTTGTCTCTGATTTGAAGCTCAGGGACTCCCCTCTATTGAACAGGACTTAAGAGCTATGACAGGATGTCGTGTACATAGCCTGAGGAGTTCATGTAAGGAATGTTTTATAAGCAAATGGAAATCAAACCACAAGGGAGAAACCATTTTAAGACCTCGTTAAAGAATGACAGTACTGGAAGACATCTTGTTCTGCAGTTAGTGAGGGCAAGAAGCCAGATTCTGCAGTACTGCAGACTCTGACTTTTATGCTTATCTGAACTTTTCTCTCCCATTATCTGTTCACAAGTCGTCAGCATTGCTGTGCTTTATTTTACTTTCCAGCTCCTTCACGCCTCCACTCTCACTCATATGATGTCTGTTCTGAGCCATTTTGCAAGGAGACATCCAGGGAATGTGTTCATTATTGCCCTGAAACCCTTATAACCCATGCCCCCTCCTCTCTCACCCCATACCAGGTGCCTCTCGCTTTGACGCTCTGACACATCCCTGGGAAAAAGAAAGCAAAAAGAGCAGGCTTCCTCCTGATGAGCCCTGGCAAGCTGGTGCACTTTGATGATGACACTAATGATAACCAACAGGCCAAAGCGAACCTCAAAGGAAGGTTTGTGTGCTGAATACTGAATGCACCACCCCACTGTAGAGGGGTTATCATGGCCTTAATCAAAATGAATGTGAGCTGGAGGGTGGCCAGGCATTTTACAACGTCTAGACACACAGGTCCCTGTATTAAACGCTCATCAGTGTGGAGGATTTCTGTAGTGATGAGAGATATATTGGGGAACACTCTAGTTTCACTGGTGATCATTGACAAGATCAGAACAACCGAAAAAAATCTTAGAAGAATTATAATGTGCCTAATCAATAAAGTGCGCCAGTCTTCTCAGTCACTCACTCATACACCGACTCACTTTTCCACCCTGGCATTTTGAAACATTTCACCCTGACACATCTGCCTGTGGAACAGCAGATGGCATGTCTGCTGCTGGCCCGTGGCCATTTCAAACACCACCACCAGCATAGCTTGGCTTGACAAGAAAAAAAGGAACAGATTTAGCAGGAGCAAACACGAAAACGGCCTAAGGTCAATTGTTTAAAATGTAAATCTCTGTAATATGCTGTCACGCCACCTACTAGCAGCTGGTTAATGCTGGCATGGTGTTCATCAGCTGAAAAGCATGTAGTACTGACTGTAGCCTACACAGCAAAACATTCAGCAGTGTTGAATTAACATGTACAGCGTTCATTCAAATGCGGAAAAAACCTGGGAATGTCTGTGTGTAAACAAACAGTTGCTGGCTGTGCATAATGAAAGACATCCACATGCTAAATCAGAGATGTATGCTAGCATTCAGATCACTCTAGTGCTTTTTACACTTATGCAACACAGTCATTATCTTAAAGCAACACATTGGCGATTTTTCAACCTAATCACCAACTGCTCATACTCATACTGTCTTATAGTGAGAGAGGCAAAAGATGTCACTAGAGGTACCACACAGCGGTATGTACCGGTAATATGACTGCTACATGAAGTGAGAGAACGATATCCCCTATGGATGAATTTCACAAAATTTGGCATACATCTAAAGAACGTGGTAGTGATGGGGGATGTGATAAGATATTGGCTATATGCTAAATGCTAGTTTTTTGCTCTGAAATGTTTTCACTAGGTGGTGCAGCTCCACAAATGAATCGTAACGAGCTAGCATAAGGCACCCCTTAGAGGCAAACTTGCTATAAAGAGTAAAAAACTTCTGGCAAAAAAAAAAACAGATTTTGAGCTATTGCCCCAAAAGTGCTTTGAGTCTACCCCACGTCAGGGGGTGCTAGCATGAAGGGCAACACACACCTAGAGATTAGTGCTGTCAAATGAACACACTAACGAATGTGTTAACGCGCTAAAGAATTAATCGCGATAAAAAAATTAATGCCACTAAAAATGTTAACGCAGATTAAAAATTTGTTAAATGGATATATGCAAAATGCTGGTGTATTTCTATAAGTTATATAAGTTATAATAAATTATATTTAAATGTACTATTGAATTAACACATTCTGACTTTTTGCCATCTGATGTAGAACATTAATTTCTTTTTTTTTATTAAGGTAAGCAGTGGTTTCTTTCTTGCTCTTCCACTCCCGTGGTTAATGGTCAGTAATGAAAGTTCTTGGATGTGTTACAAGGTAAAAAGGAAGAAAATGGACTCACGGTGAAGGCCTTCCAGACTGGGGGGTTGGCAGTGGATCTGGAGAAGAAAGAACAGGACTTTTTGTTTTTTACAGCAAATCAGGAACAAACCATGCACAGAGCCTCTGACGAACACATGCTGCCAACGTGGAGCACTGGCACAGTACAGTACAGAATAATCATGCTGAGCTCATTTCATTTCATCCAACTCCAAAATCGTGCTCACTTTTTTCATTTTCTATGTGCTGACACATATTCGTTTATTGACTGAATGATGGAATGGATTGTGCACTTAGAAATAATGCGTTACCTTATTAAAGTTATCAACAGAAACAAATCAACGCCAAAAATTTTTTTTTTTCTAATTAGCGCCATGAAACATGGAAAGTGATACTATGTTTTAAATAGATTGGTGCAATCATTATTGTCATTCATTATGCATCATTAGTAATCAGCTTTATAAAAGACTAACCAAATTTTACAAAAAGGATTCCTGTGGTGGAGACGGTGCCGTAGCTGTTGGTGGCCACACACTGGAAGTAGCCGGTGTCGGTGGTATCCAGGTTACGAATGCGTAATCGAGAGCCGTACGGAGTCTGTCTGTAAGAAACACGCCGTGCCTCTGGAGTCACTGGAGCGTCGTTCTTCAGCCAGCGCACGGTGGGAGGCGGGTTTCCCGACACATGGCAGTGCAGCTCGGCAGTCTGGCCCAGGGACGTGGTGATGTTGTTCATGGGAGCATCAAGTCTGAGGAAGTGGTCTGTGGACAAACACCGGCAGAGATGAGTGAGTAAGAGTGAACGGTGTGGAGGGGAAAAAGGAAACAGTTCTGCTGCGCATATAATTTTGGTGCGCAATAATTAAAGAGTACCTCTGAAGTTAACACAAAAGGAATGCCCCATGTCATCACAGAGGTCTGCATAAAAATGTACAGTGCTGCAATTGTCAAACACGCTCCAATTTATAACAAGATGTTTTTCCCTGGGGCAAAAAAGGTTACACACAGAGTTGCTCACACTGTTTGTAAGATATATGCACAACTTTTCCTATGTGTACCAGACCACTACTAACTGTTCTTCAAGGAATTCTTTACAAGACATTTCATGGTTGGATGTGTGGTTGTAAATCATTACTTTCTCATACCAGGGTTTGGCCTCGCCAAAGGGGACGACATAATCTTTAATGCCATATAAACTACTGGAAACTTCAATATTACTAAAACAGATCTTACTAGATAAACAATGTGTAACCAATGGACTTCTAATATTATACATATTTGGGAAAAGCCTGAAGTGCCAGGTTAATGCTAGTTCACTTCTTGTGGCAGATTTCCATCCTCCTCCTCAATATTGTTGAACAATCCCTCTCCATACCACTCGTATGTAGGGGTGGTCCGCATTTATCTTAAATACAATCATATTTTAAATACATCACCCATTATATCACCCTAGTTCAATTACTCAATGTTCATACATACCTAATGTCATAGTCACAAACTCTTTAGAGTTTAGATCATTAGAGAAATAATATAAGAAGACAAACCCAACTCATTTTTGGCTGATCTTGCAAAAATAATACGTACATCCACGCTGCATATGCTCAGATATGCTCAAACATTTTACGGGCACTTCCTTGGCCCATGCTACACCTTTCCACCAAGTCTTACGACAATTGGCCCTTTGTTCCGTAATCCTGCTGAAAGTCAAAGCAACAAGCAAACAGTGCCAAAAACATAACCTGCTTGGCGGAGGTAATTCAATACATTCTGCTATTTTCTGCTACTTTGTTGCTTAGGGTTGGCAAATCAGTAGCTTGAGTGTCCCAGATGGTGAAATTTGGTGTCTAGGTTAGCCTTTTTTTTACGCATAGTTGCCCAACAGTAAAGAAGGTCTGAATGTTTTTGACTAGATTAGTCAGATTAGTTAACAAGTACACTGGCATAACAGACAATCTTTTCTGTAAATCCAAACCAAGCAAAATATAGTGCAGTGCAATGCTGTAGGATAACTCTGTGCTATAAATAAGTCAGTCACCTCAAGGTTAAACATATCGAGGAAAAAAATGAAGATGCTAGCCAGACCTGAATAACTTTTACATGCAATGAAAGGACAGAAAACCACAACTCATAGCTGAAACAGCAGCCAACGTTTTGATGATGTTTTCTCAGAGTTGCAATAACGTGTGCTGTATTAGAAACTTTGTAGAAGAGTCATACACTCTTTCAGTACTGTATCAATGCACTCAACTAGCAAACTATATATTATTACATTGTTTTCGTTAACATAGTCAGTTTTCTCAAAAGTATAACCTAAGACTGGACAGCAGAGTGCACAGTTGGTAATTGGGCATTTCAAAACAAAAAAAGACTCAGGAACACTAGAGAACCTAAAACAACTGATGAGTGTTGATGGGTTATAATGTCACAGGTTACCAGGAATTCATTTGCTATTAATGCTTAATACAATCTGACTTAAAACATGGGTCTCAGCAACCAGCCTACAAGAACCTTAAACCTACATTGAAATAAAAATCCAGTGAGATGTTTGTGCGATGACAAAGGAGAGAACGTCCAAGTTGTTCTATACTCTAATCCTGAACTCTGTGGGGTTTCCAGAGACTCCCTGCAGCTGTTTGACCTGTTTTACTTGTCTTGCTCAGACAGACTCTAGCTGCCGGGGTTTCCTGTCTCCTGCGTGATGCCGGTATGATGACACACTTCAAGGAACCCCATTCCTCTCTCAGCGTGTGATCCGAAAGCACAATGTCATTCTCAGGCCCTTGTCTTATACTGTGCTCTGCTTCAATACCCTTGCATGTGTGATCAACCTGGTTTTTCACTGACTTACTTTCTTCATTTACAGAGACATTTCTTCGCTCCAGAATGAAGTCAGACTGTGCATAAATGTCAGGAATGTGACTTTGACAAGGAAATTAATAAAAGCATATTGAGTGGGAGGCCATTAGGGTTAGGGGCAGGGTAAGAGGCCCCCATGGCCCACAGCTGTGCAGCGACATACATAATATTACTCTCCTTGCAGAGGAGACCAGATTCCTCTCACTAATTTTGTCTTCTTAAAAACCAACCACTGGTAAAATAACATGTGACAAGATCATTTGCTGAGGTATTTCTTCTATTACGAGGCATCTGCTGCTTTTTGATTTATGATGGCATTATCTAAAACAGGACTTGTGCTGTGGGAGTTAGAGGCAAGTACATTAGTCCAACATCAGGCTCTACTATTACTTCAAATAAACAGCGCTCAAAGTTAAAGAAGAAACTGCAAAGGCTATAATTAGTTATGCTTACTTTATTCTCTCACTAAATGAATAAACACAAAATGCTACACAGCTTCAAACCTTCATATCTTCATTCAGTATCTATTAAAATTTTTTTAGTAAAAAACAATAAGAGAAAGATGCACGTGAAATAAGAGACAAAAGACAAAATAAATCAAATGGTGATATCACTGCTGGACAAGATTCATTAAACTAAAATGTATATCTTTTTGGTATAAATAGGCTTTCTTTCCCTGCATCATTACAGCGTGCCATTCTTATCCATGTCATCATCAAACTTTCCCTTCTAATAATCCTCTTCCCCCTTCTTGGCCCTATCCCTCTCCAGTCTCCATCCAGGCTACCAAGGGAATTAGCTTCTTTTTCTCTCCAGGCACATCTCCTCTATCCCCCCACCCCTTAATCTCCTTTGTTCAAACATCAGCGCTCTTATAACAACATACAAATGCTGCTGTCCAGAATAACGGATATTAGTGCTAAACTTCAGTTCAAACTCACATATCTGTGGCACAACCATTTGGAGACGTGCTCTACAAAAAAAGTATAGTCTGACACATGGTTAACTCAAGACATACTGCCACCTAAAAGATAACCAGATAAAATTCATACATTCAGCTTCGGTAACTGCTTTATCCTGTGCAGGGTCATCGTGGACCCAGAGCTTTCCTGCCAACACAGGCAGGAATTCAGCCCGGATGGGCCTCCAGTCCATTACACTGTGCCATGAATACACACTGATTCAGACACATATTGTACTGTAGATTACTTAACTTAAGGCATATTTTTGGGAGGCGGGTGGAAACTGGAGAAACCCGGAAAAGAACCGGAGAAGAACACATGAGCATTAAAGTTACAGCATTTTAAAGTAAAACGCATTATGGTGTTTTTAGAAAATTAATGATTGAAGAATGGCTGTAGACTTTAAACTAGCCTGTGTTTAAATGAAATAAAACGTACATCTTTCACTGTTAGTAGGAACTGAGCTGTTGTATTGTTTGAAATATTTAATTGTATGTAGTCAGTGAAAATTCTTTGCAATGACTTGTAACTTAGTTTGTCTGTTTATATGTCTAAGTTAATTAAACAATAAACGTACAGTATTTAAAAGTAAAATGCACTATGGTATTTTTAGAAATCACAAGTGATAAATGTAATTGCCTTTTATTTGCTTTATATTTCTTCTGTATATTAACACAAATTTGAATTTAAACAATAATGAGTTTTGTCTATTTGATAAGGAATCAAAATAACTTGGACTTCACTATAAATGCGTGACAAACAAACATCCATCCATCTATCCATTATCTTCTGCTTTATCCCGCTAGTCGGGGTCACGGGGGTGCTGGAGCCAATCCCAGCGTCATCGGGCGAAGGCGGGGTGACAAACAAACAATAAAATATAAATAATATAAATTTCAAACTGTACCTGGACATAAATAACTACAATGAGGGGAGAATAAGTACCCAGACCCTTTTGTTTTAACTATTTGCTCTTAGACTAATGATACAGTGGGTAAGAAGCTTAAAAAAGAGTTGCAGCAGGAACAATAAGCAATGAACTTTACCACAATCAGCTTTGTTCCTACACACCATACAAAACTCCTCTGCTAAAAAAAAGCACAGTGTATATTTATGTATAATGGCATTTAGACAAATCAAAACCCTTTTGGCACAATATACGCAGGTCAGTTAACATGTGCAAAACAAATACAGAGCTCTTTGGCAGTATCTCAGCTCATCATGTCTGGACAAAGAAGGGTTTTGTGTGCATGATCCCAAGAACACCACACCCACAGTGAAGTACAGAGGTGGAAGCATCATCATACGGCGCTGCTGGACCATTACATTTCATTTAAGGATACAGGAATGGAGCGATGTACCAGGACATACTGTATTAGAGGAGAATTTAATCTCCGAATCTGAAAAGAAACTGAACCAGGGGAGAAAAGTAATATTTCAAGACAACTACCCCAAACATACAGGCAGAATATTTCACGCTTGGTTTTGAAAAGAGAAGATGAAGGTACTTGCATGGCCTAGCCAATCTCCGGACCTGAATCCCATGGAAAATTTATAGAGGATTTGGAAATTGAGAGGCCATTAGTGAGCTTGGGAAGCGGAAGATGATTTTGCCAAGAGGAATGGGCCAAAGCTGAACCAATATGCTGTAAAAAGCATAGTCTGAATACATTTTCCCATACCAGTTTATCTTTTTAAACCCATCTCGGTTCATGAATACATAGTTATTTGGTCATATTTATACACAGAACATCAAAAGATATTATGCGTGTTAATTTGAAGTGGATATATGCATTGGATGTATATTAAATAATAAAAACAAAAAAAGAAAAATCCTAATTTATGTATTTCTATCTATTCACCCTATATTCTATGATATACTTTTTCAAACACACTACCCACTACTACAACAATAATTGTAGCAATTTAAAGTATGCCATTAAAAAAATCACAGCTAATAAGAAGCAAAGAAACAGTGTAACATATCACAACATATACCTAAACTTCTGAGTTTTCTGTTTAAATTACTTTCCCATATCTGCCTTTATAGTCCCGTCGTCCAAATAAACTGCATGTAGCAACTAGACACCACCTCAATGGTAAAGGTTTATATTTGCCTGATGGTCTATGGCTGAGCCTGAGGATAAAGCACTGTTTAAACCAACTCTATTAAAGTTCAGGGGTCTTTATAGCATTATATAGTTTCCAATAATGCAGTATTTAAGGTTTGCTGTTTGCTTTAAAACCTAAAGATCTTTTATGAACATTAAGACCAAGTAAACAGAGACCTCTTCCAGTCAGTGCTTCTCTAGTGCACATTTCTACACATGTTCCTGCAGTGTTCAGAGCCATCCTGCTAACTCACCATCAGCTATGTCGGGTTATTGGCAGGCACACTGTGCGTGAGTAAAGAGAGGGCGAGCTGCAGGTGCTGGTCATGAAATATTTGGACAGCTGTGTACACTGTTATGGTGTTCTGGATGCTAAAAAAAACATAGAAAATACAAATTTTGGCAATAAATTTTTCATACCTCAGTATCTCGCAATGTACCAGGCAAGAATCCGCTGGATCCGATCCCATCCACACTGCTACAGACAATCTCCCAGGAGCTCCTACATTTCATCAACAGCTCCTTATCTTCAGGACTTGTACCATCTACATTCAAGACTGCTAGGGTGGTGCCCATCCTGAAGAAG
>JAOVVH010000023.1:22419724-22441274 GCA_028566435.1 Scorpiodoras heckelii
ATGCACATCACTGGTTGTGTCCACCAATGCATACATAAAGCGATAAACATCTATGGAAGCTTCTAGAGCTTCTAGAGTGGAAGTTTCCACTGTGAGAATGGCAAGTTATCACGATTTGGCGATTTTCAACACGGTTTAACAGTTGGAGCTCATGAGATGGGTCATTGCACTTTGCCGGTAGAAGCAAACTTTGTATTTTCACGTATGAGCATTTCAAGGGTGTACTGTGACTACAAGAATTCCGGCAAAACCTCAAACTTATGACAACAGCGTGGCCGTAAAAAGACTCGTTACCAGCGTCAACCGGCAAGAATCGTTTCAAGCGACAGGTGTGTAACACTGCCTCAAGTAATTGAATTCTGGGGCCTCAACAAACATCAGCATGAGAACTGTGCAATGTTCCCTCTAAGATCAGATGGGGGACCTACCAAATATTGACTGGTGTACCAGTTTGTCTGGTACTTCAGTGTATATATATTCCACCTCCTTGCCATGCATTTCCTATTAATCCGCATCCCTGAGTAGGCAGAAGAATGTTTAAAAAGCATGTGTGAGCAAGTGTGTCTCATTCTATGTGTGGCTTTGCATGTATAAGTCCTGATATCATATACATTTTTTTTTATGTAGCATTTCCTTCTAGCTATGTGCATTGTGTGTGACTAATATGCATACCTTTATTCGTGTGTCTCCAGTGCTTAAGAGTGACTCAGGGCCACTAGTTCCAGCAGGACCCATGAGCACTTTAATCAAATAACAATTTGACAGGCAGGAGGTTTGACAGTAGACGCCCACAGGCCCAAAACTCCAATAAATCTCAACCTGCTCGGAGGAGTGCATGTAGATGGGGGTCTGGATGTCGAACAAGATATGCTAACAGCTCTAAAACTTTCTGAGACACTTGCACTGATTGGCATCTGACTAATTTGGTTCTTCCCTGCTCTCAGGATAAACCAAGACCCAGCATGAATCTGGCAAGCCTACTGCTGGTGCAAGCAATTATACAGAGGAGATTATGAAGCAAATCACTGAACATTAATGAACAGAGTTTGACCCACAGGTGAACTATAGTTTCAAAAGGCTTGGCATGTTCAAAATAAAAGCACGGTATTTTCCTGTCAAGGACACCCACGCTGTGTCAATTAGGGCCAATCAAACTATTTGCTCTCCTAAATGGAGGAGGTTGTTGGACAGCACCTGGAGAAACTGTTATGCTGATTTAGCTGCAGAGTTAATAAAAAAAAAAAGGTTGCAACCAATCAGCCTTGACTTTCACTTCATTCAATACATCAGAGAGGTATTTATTAGGAGCTTTACTACTCACTGCGGTCTCTTTAGTGTGGTTTTGTGGAATTCCTACTCTATTGAGTTTTCTCCCTTTTGCTCTTCCCCGCTTCCTTTTTTCTCCTTACTCATTAAAACTGATGTCATCACTATCCCTGTCTTTAACTGCCTATCTCTCTAGTATATCACGACATGCCAGTCACTCCATTCATACTCACCATGAATCCCTCCCTAGGGCAGTTCTTCCCACCCCACTTCCTTACTTTAATCCTTCACTGCTTCGCAAGACTCAACAAATTCTTACTCGTTTTACAACGGATTTACCCCCGAAGCTAAATGCATAGCTCTGCTACAATGCAAATAAATCTGCCATTAAGAAATACAGCCAGAAACAAAAGTTTTATAACCCTGTCACGCCTTGTCCGGCACTGTTGCTTTTATAAATTGCGGTAGGTTATACACATTAAACAAAAATGTCAAAGGCATAATTAACATCTATTAACCTTAACACTTGGTCACGGATCAGACTGGAAAAAATAACATCACTTGTAATAATGTAATTTTCAAGCCCCTATTTATTGTCCAAAGATAAAACTGGGCCAAAAGTTTGAGCCCAATGCAATTACCAATGTTACCTAAATTTATTTGTGGCATACATTTGAAAAATTTAATTTTTAAAACTAGTCTAATGTTTAACATATAGCGTTTTCCTCTATACATTTTGCTCTGTAATATTTTCATACAATTATAAAAAGATGGACAGCTTACAAATCCAAAGGGTGCTTTCATACCAAGGAAGTCATTTAATTTAGTTAGCATCACACTGCAACTATTTTCAGGCAGCACTTGCATGCCTGAGTGTTTGATGGTCTGTGCTTTGAGTGACATTCACCGTCATGCTAAAACATGCTAAAATGATTGCCCTCCCAAACAAAGCCAAAAACATGCATATTTTACCTCATGGTCAATGCATACTCCTATGGCACTACTATTATTCTCTAGACCAAATATTGTTTTCTGGGATGAAAGATATTCCTTAAAATGTAAAG
This sequence comes from Scorpiodoras heckelii, assembly GCA_028566435.1. Taxonomy (NCBI): domain Eukaryota; kingdom Metazoa; phylum Chordata; class Actinopteri; order Siluriformes; family Doradidae; genus Scorpiodoras; species Scorpiodoras heckelii. Next base: position 22,422,055 of record JAOVVH010000023.1, read on the forward strand.
TACTTTGCAAAAGTCTTAAGCATCCTATTGCTTTTAGGTACAACTTTTGTTATGGATGTGGGTTTTTTTTTAGTTCTGCATTATTGAGTCAGTACAAAAAGATTTTATATTTCCAAACGTTTCCAACAAAAAAACTGTTACACAAGAATGTTTGTATGTCAGTAACGAAAGCAACACATTACATAACAGACCACGTTTCAGACAAAAAAACATTATGAAAGCTGGTGGGTTTTGCATGCATAATAAAGAAGTAAGTGTGACAGACAGTCAAAGTCTCCAGAAGAGCTGTGGCAGATTCTCCAAGACGCTCAGTAAAACTTAAAAGCTAATTTCCTTATAAAACTGTACACATTGTACCTGGGAACATTGTTTAAGGAAAAGGCACAGCAAATATGTTCTTCCTTTTGTTTATTACTGTTTACTGCACTTCATAGTGCTTGATTATTTTTGAAGGCATCTTTGCTTTCTGGCAAGTTTTTGCATGTGCCTAAGACTTTTGCATCGTACTGTAGCTAAGTTTTACTGAGGTCTTGGAGAATCTGCCACAGCTCTTCTGGTGACTTTGACGGTCACACTTACTTCTTTTTTTCAATGCAAAACCAAGCAGCCTTCATTATGTTTTTTTATGTATGAAAAGTGTTCTGTTATGTAATGTGTTGCTTTTATTACTGACAAACAAACATTTTTGTGCAACACTTAATTTTTTGTTGGAAAAGTAACATTTAAGGCATCGTTTAGAGCAAAACAAATGTATAGTCAAAGCACATTTACCTGCATGCCTGTTCTACATTTTTTGCTGTTATTACAAATAAAGTTGTATGTGGGGTTTCAGAGACACTGCAAAGCATCTAATGTATATCTGTACACCTGGAAAAATCTCCCTGAGATGACACGAGGAAGATAACTTGAGAGGAACCAGAGTCGAAAGGGATCCCACTACTTTGTGACATCGGATAGTGGGATTAGAATCATTACAGCATATTGTGAAAAAGAGCCCTGGGATAAACACAAGACACTTTTTATGATTACAGCCGGAGGTCTGCGAAGGTACAAATCTATTGCAGTAAGTTGAGAATATCAAGACCTCAGATATTTGGTTGTTTCATGCGTACCCGAGTATGGATGGAGTGTTCACATTTATCCAAATGTACTGAACAAGGTAGCCGTGAAAGCGCCCTAAATGAGATAAAGATCAGTACCTACACGTGCTGCTGTAAATGTGTAGGAATGCCGCTGGGTGTAATAACAAAGTCAGCTCAGGTGACGGGACAAGGACGTAGGTAACACGAGCGGTGTGGATAATTAGTCAAACATGAGCTGACATGACAGGATGTTGACCAAACAACACAACAACGACATTACACCAGTCACCTGATACAGCTAAAGAGGTGAAGAAGAGTTTATCTGAGAGAAAATAAGAAATGGCGATCCTTAATTCTCGAGTTTTTGTATTTATATTCTGCAAATGTACGCATTAACTACACAGATCTACACACAGCAAATTTACATTAACAAATAGAGCTGAATTTGTCATGCACTTGTCACTCGTCATGCATTTGACACTGAAAGTGAACACACCGTACATTTGTGTGGTTAAAGTCATATACAGTATAGCCCAGAAATGAGTACACCCATTGTTAGGATACTCAAATATGCTTTAAAAAAAAAAAATCTAGAAAATACAATGGCTAAGTAGTACTTTAGTTTTAGCACTTTAGCTTTATTTAGTAGACATTTGACCAATCCCAACAAATTTTATTGCAAATGACGATGAAAGAAACATTTAGTACATTGGTTTACAAAATAGCAGACAATCAAAAATGAGTACACCCCCAGTCAAACCTGGAAAATGTGACATGAAACTAGTATTTTGTGTGTCCACCTTTGCTATCCAAGACCTTTGACTCTCCTAGGAATAGATTCGACAATTTTCTGCATATTGTGCTGTCAATATTACTCCACTCCTTAATTTTACTCCACTCACAGGATGCTGCCTACAGGACGCTGGTGACTGGACATTTTTGGTTGGTGGACTGTTTTCAGTCCAGCACTGAGTCTGAGGTGTTTAAAAACTCCAGCAGCATTGCTGTGTCTGATCCACTCACTCACACACACACAAAAGTTTTTTTAAAAGTTATTTTTTAAAAACTATGATGCATCCTTCTTTAATTGAGAAATGCAACTGTTGGCAAATTGCTGTGGTATAATAGGAACAAAACTCTTCCAGAACATGCTGTTGTTGGAAAATAATCAACTTCAGGGTGGTAAATCTGCTTCATGTCAGCCTGCATCACTCTACCCATTTGTTTATTGTTTTCTTAGAACAGCAGTCCCCATCTTGCTTTTTTCCTTACTTATCAAATGCATTTAAACTGAACGATAATTCTTAAACATTTTATTTGAAGGCAACTGCTGTAAGGACTCCATGACAAGTGTATTAGCACTGAATATATTAGAAAGCACCATTCCCATGTAATCCAGGGCTTTCTAGGGGTATGTGAATGATCCTGATGCCCTGGAGGGACAAATGATGTTTGTATTATCCCAATAAAAGCCTGACATAAGCTTTTAATATACTATACTGTACTATGGGAACTTCCACTGCATCATTTAACTCCAGGAATAGACTTACGCGATTCCACACCTTCGTATCAAGGCTATATAAATCAAGTGACGTTTACTCACCTTTACCATCGCCCAGTGGATCACCATGCCATGGACATGCAAAAGAAAGAAACAAACACAGATCAGTTACACTTAGACAAGAATCGCACAAAGTGTTAAATTAGACGTTTATTATTATTTTCCCTTTGTGTAGTGTGCCACGTTTTAATATCCCAGACCCACCCTGGAATCTGCAAACCAGATCCTCTGCAGATGGATTGAACTATTAATTATTAATCCCAGCTGGAAACTTTTTATAAAATACAAAACGTTCTGCACTGTTTTGCTGTTGGATCTGGCGTGGTTCTAAAAGCTCTAAAAGAAAGAGCATCTCCAGAAGTTGGGATACACTTTTTCCTTTACTTCTGAGGCAAGTATATAAAATGATGGACACACTTTTATGAATAAGCCCACAAGCCAGAGTAGGTAGAGTGCTGATTAGCTGTAATAAAAGCAGCATGTCAGTTTTTAGCAACATTACGCAAAAAAAGAGAGGCTCACAGCAAAGGAAGAAAATGTCATCTAGTTATTTCACGGTTCATTAGGACTGTAAAATGGCACAGCACAAAAGGCTCTTTCAGCTAAAGGCTTAATATGGACCAATAAACACATGGCTGGAGGCAACTGAAAGAGAGGGAGCAACATAATGCCAGCTGCCTCATATAAAAGGATACATGATATCATCTAATATGACCCCACAGCACAGCTCAGAGAGGTCAATACTAATGATTCCTCAGTAGACTGACAGATTTGAAGAGCCGACCACATCATAAGCCATGCAAGGGTCTTCTTGAACAAGAGATGTGCTGATTAATTATTTTGCCAAGGGTAATAATCAATATTGTAATGTCTCTAGCAGGGAGACAATCAAGATACATGAATAGAAATAAATAGTTCGTTGGTCAGAATGTCAGGGTCAAAAAAGCCCTGGAAAATCCCCCTTCCTCACAAAAAAAGTGTTCACCATTGCCCTTTTCCCATTTGTCTACTTCCTGGTTCACTTAATACATGTCATGGAATTGTTAATTGGGAAGTCTTGACATTCTCTCAAGTTGTGTATGTCCTTAGCTTTCTTTTTCTGTTTGTCCTACCTGTGCCTTGACTATTTTGCTATGCTTTGTCAGACTGCTCTTCTGGATTATCCTCATTGGTTGCTGTTTGATTCCCTTACTGTATTTGACCATGGCCTGTTTACCCTGCTGAGCCTGGTTAGTTACAGCTGAGATTTGGAATTTGGCAGTGCATCGTGTTAACATAAAATGATCACGCACAACGTACATATGAAAAACGTTGCAACGGCTTTTAGTGGAGATGGCGGTGGTGTCTAATGTCCTTAATCTTTTTCTCCATGCACTTGGGATGGTAGCATTTCCCCCCCCAAGTAAACAAAAATTTATACACGTCTGCGGTAGTGTTGGTTCCAGACACATCTTTTTCTAAGGAAAAAAAATACCACCAAAAAAAAAAAAAACTAAACTCTTTTCTGAATCGCTGCTTGTTATTTTGCATTTCTGTGCAATCTAATCTACATGCACTGGGCATTTAACTGTATTTACATTAAAAACAACTCCCTCCTCACTCTCCAAACATTCTGGTGTAAGTGCCGCACTAAATTGCTTACAGATTGGCTAAAACACAGGATGCCAAATTGAGATGGCTGTGTGTTCGCTGTGGGAAGGCTGAGGCTTTGTAGTGCTGCCTCCCCACAAGCCAAGGCCTGACGAAAGAAAAACAACTCGAGCGCTTCACTTAATTTAATTAGAAGATGGACCTATGAGATCATCAGCTGGGGACAAGGTAAAGGCTCATTTAGTCACCCACGCTCACACATGGTACCGACATTCTGAGACAATCAGCCAGGCAACTATGCTTTCTACATCTACAATCTTAACAAAGTCCTTAAACCTTTCCTTTTGTCTTGGATATAAGCTGCAGGAAATAAGTTAACAGCTCAACCCAGGTCAGACTGGAGAATGTACATGGGCGATATCTGAAAGCATCTTTGAGAACAGACATGTCTAGACAAAGCCTCTTGTGTCAGCTTGGAGCTTTGTTCTGAGCCACATGTAGGCTTACTGCTCACCTCAATGCCTGGAGCCTCTTAGCAACTGCCCAGAGATGCAGTGTGAGAAAGGAAAATGTATAGTATTAAACATTACAAAGTAAGGAATAAAACATAATGTGACATGTTTTTATAAAAAAACAACGAACAATTATATGACAGGTCATACTTGGTATAGTCAATTTATAGTTTAATGGTGTGGAACATACACAAAACAAGCTCGTTCCTATAAACTCGCTTGAAGTTTATAAGACAAAAGAAATCACAGCTTGTCACATTACTAAAAAAGCACAAAGCTCTCTGCCTTGAAGATGCTGGAAAATGTACTGACTGCTACAAAGCACTTACATTGAAGATTCCTTAAATGTTAAACACCATAAATGATAAACACAACGATAAGATCTACCTGTTCAAAAATCTGCTCCGGGATTTCAAATGCCATAAGATATACACTGAAGTACCAGAAAAACTGGTATACCAGTTAATACTTGGTAGGTTCCCCATGGGATCTTGGAGGGAACGTTGCACAGACCTCAGCACTGAATTCCGGTGTTACTTGAGGCAGTGATGCACGCCTATCACGTGAAACGATTCTTGCCAGCTGACGTTGGTCACGTTCACCTAGAGTCGTTTTACAGCTACACTGCTGTCATAAGTTCGAGACTTTGCCGGAATTCTTGTAGTCACGGTACACCCTTAAATGCTCGGAAACAACTTTCTATACGAATTGGCGGATCAACTAATGACGTACGTAGGTGGCGTTGCTATTTATTTTGCACAGGCTCCAGAAAAACTTCAGAGTAATTTATAGCATAGTGTCATAAGCGCAATTATAAATTATATCAGACTGGCACCTGCTATTTTCACATGAATGAAAACTGAAATGTACACTATGTCATAATCCTTGTGTCCTAATGCTAACTAACCTGATGTTGTAAAAATACAATTAGCTAAACTAATAGGTAAATTATTTTTACACCAGCACAACACTGTGTTTAGGTAGCTATCTAGCTCAACTAATGTTGCTAAATTGAAACATTGAAAATAAAAGGTTGATGGCGATTTACTATGCAATTAAATACTAAAAGATCTATCTTGTGTGTGTTTTCTGGTGCAAAGCTGAATGTGTGTGGCCCTAATGTAAGCTTTGTCCAAAGCATGTAAAACATGGTCATGCCTTTAAGAATTAATCTGTAGTAAACAATGTAGAACAACCATGTTTATGCACGTTGATGAAAAAAAAACCATGATGATTGATCAAAAAAACTAAAGCAGCCACTGTTAAACCATATTTAAGCCCTCTAATTTCTGCACAAAAGCTCTGAAGCTCTTCTGGACCCGAGTCAGACCTAGAAGCAAAAGTGCAACTCGCAGAATGCTGTGATTAAAGCAATCACGTTTTATTTACCGACACGCATCCCTTGTAACTAGGGTAACTCTTGTGCTTCGTTCACCCACACAAGATGGTATCACTTACCTCTGATCTCTGTTTGACTACTTAAACACACTCCACTTCTGTTTGATCTGAATAGTGGCCATGCTCACAGCAACGTTTCAAGTGGTCTGAAAGTAGAGCCAACTGGGACCAGATTAATAGGCCCAATGAATCTTAAAGAGCTATCATTTGGCTTTATTCACACCATTTGTCACACCTGTATACAAACACTCGTGTGTGTGAAGAAAGTTTGATGCCACAGTGTAAAGCCCTGAACAACCCTGGCCAACTGAACTCCACCAGGAGACAGGAAGAAAAGAGATAGCCGCCGAGAAGAGTGCCATCAGCTAGTACCGATCATAGAAAACAGTCAGTGTCCTAGCTATTAAGATAAACCCTTTCAGATAGAGCAACTACATCAAGCGCAAAGAGCGTGAAGATGGAATCAATAAGGATAGGCTTACCTTCAATGCATGAGAAGCGGGAAGAAAAATAAACAACGCACAGCAATCGCTATCATGAGACGTTTCTCGTGAGTTTCACTGCTGCCATTTAAAAGCAAACCGTCTCATCATGACAACGTCTAACAGCTAAGAAAATCAGGGCAACATGACTGGGTTGCACCACGGTTGAACCAACAATGGGATGATACCCCTTAAAAACGGAGTAAAACAGGACGGGCTGTTATAGGAAAAAAATCAAAGTCGATTTTTATGTAACAGCACACACAACAATGTTTTATTCCTCTTATTCATTCACAGCATTTTACCAACTACTACACTGTTTATTAATTAGAGAATGACACTTTTACAGCAGCTAGAAAAAGTCATTCCTTCTCCACCCCCTTTTTTCTCCCCCTCTCTCTTTTAAACTAAAAAAAAAAATCTCCTTGCTGAAAACATCACCAGATCTTCAATATACTATGTGGTGTGTTGCACCAGACCTGTCCCTGTGTAAGATGTTACTAGAGAAACAACTAGACGTACTGCACAATGGTGCACAAATGGTGACCACTGCATAAAGTGTGTGAAAGTGCAAGAATGTAAAAACAGGCATACCAAATTTCAAAATTGTCACTTTAGATATTGAGTTCTTGAGATATTGAAATCTGCTAGCTGCAACATCCCCTATGGATGAAATTTCACAGAATCTGGTGCGCATCCAAAGATTGTGCTAGTGAAGCAGGGTGTGAAGTTTTGTCACGTTTGAGCCTTTACATCACAAGATATTGGCTAGTTAAATGCCACATTTTTGCTTTGAACATTATTCACTAGGTGGCGCTACTCCTCAAATGAATTGTACCAAGCTAAGGTAATGCACTTTCTTAAGGCCAACTTGCCATATAAAGTTCATAATTCTGACAAAACTTTTTTCGAGCTATTGCCCAAAAAGTGCTTTGAGCCTACCCCAATTCAGGGGGCGCTAGCACAAAGGGAGACACAAACCTTATATTCTGTATCAGACATGTGTGACTACAACCACAGCAAGTTTCATACTGAGTGGTGAAGTTCGTGCAAATTGTCAAGCAAAAACTGGTTTAAAAAATGGAAGAAGCAAAAAAACTTTGACGAAAACTATATGACCACTAGCGCTAGCTGCAATGGGCATAATAATATATTAGAAGAAGTATATTACTATCAAACTATGATTTGTCTAGCTACAGAAAATTAATAAACACCTTCTGACCAATCAGAATAGAGAATCCAATGGTCATGTCATACAAAAGGATTTCATATATATATAAATAAACGTTTTTCCTCAGAAGTAACCACTTGCACCACTTGTTGAAGGTTGCAGGTTAAGTCAGGGTGTTAAGTTTTTCTTAAACCTGGTGTTGAGATCAGGAACATGCTTCATATAGAATTGCACCACAAGAATGCTTAAGCTTAAATGCTCTTGTAGTGTGTAAAATGATCAAAGATCAAAAGTTTGTCACACAGTGTGATGCTTTTCACCATCTGCAGCCAATCAGTAACACTACCTCACATCAACAGGAAACACAACATCAATTATGACAAGCAGTAACGTCTCTCTTTCAGCATGACATATTGACTATAAACAAGGCATGCCACATGACTCCGGGATCTGCACTTGCTAGGTGCGTGTTCAGTTCTGCTACTTGAGGTTTGCAGTCTGGCTGCTTAAACTGTGGGAAAATGAATGAATACCATTTTATCTACTGAAAAGAGCTATAGATAAACATCACTTAGTTATTTATCTTAAAGCATATTATTATGACCACTGCACCTAGCACTTCCTCTTCCATTTTTCTCACCAATATTTGGTTGACGATATCAAATACTTAGACTTCACCAATCCACATGCTACTTGGTGTAGTTGTAGCACCGCATGTCTGATACAGAATATAAGGTTAGTGCCCCTAGGTGTATGTCGCCATTCTTACTAGGGCCCCCTGAATTGGGTTAAAAGTGCTTGAAAATATTTTGTCAGCAATGATAAACTTTTTTTTGACAAGTTGGCCTCTACGAGGTGCATTACCATAGCTTATTATGATTCATTTGTGGAGTAGCGCCACCTAGCTAATAATGTTCAAAGCAAAATCTAGCATTTTACTAACCAATATCTCTCGTGATGTAAAAGCTCAAACTTCATGAAAATTCACGCCGTGTATCAATACCACATTCTTTAGACGCATGCCACATTTTGTGAAATTTCATCCATAGGGGACGCTGCAACTAACAGATTGCGATATTTCAAGAACTTAATTTTCCACTTCATTCTTGCTCTTTATCTCACTTTAGGCAGATTAAATACCTACAGTAAATCTAGGAAAAGAATCTTGATTTGGTGAATCCAGTATATAAAGGCCAGTTTTTGCATTAATGCAATTTTCTATAACGGACGCTTTTTTTCTATCTACTAACGCAGGGTGGATCATGTTCCCGACCCAAAGTTTTTCAGTGGATCAGATCGACCATTTGAAAAATACCTTAGCAGAGCCAATAAACAACAGTGGACATAGCACAGTGACTCTACTTCTATAAACATGAACCATTGTTGCTTTTGCAGCAGGTTTTTTTTTTTATCCAATCACATGCATTTATATAAATGATTTAGCTGAAGGCAGCTCAGTGAGAAAGGGAAAGGTTTTCACAGGGTTACACACAAATGGACAAACAAGTATATGTTTATTCTCCGCTTCAAATTCAAAACATATCTCATCTGTTCAGAGTCTGTGGTGCTTGTCAGAAGTTATAATGTGAAACGTTAGTGCGATACAAAACATAACCACTTCAAATGGTCTTATTTAAAGCCATAAACTAATCACGAATGGTTAAGCGTTAAAGGTAACTGTTGGAAACTGCATTTCCAAAAAGGTTGGGACACTTTTAAATAAATCCAATAAAAAACTAAAAACTGTAATTTGTTAAATCATTTGAGCTTTTATTTTACTGATGAAAGTACTGCAACACATAAAAGTTAGGACAGAGGCAAAATAAAACTGAAAAGCTTACACAAGTAACACTGTTCTGGAAGTTTCCACAAGTAACAGTTTAACTGGTAACAGTGAGGTCATCAAGATTGAGTATAAATGGAGCATCCACCAAAAGCTTAGACTTTGTAAGCGAGGATGGGTCATGATGACAGAAGGATGGGTTGTGATGTTTCTCAGTGCAAGACTGCAAAGAAATGAGGTCTTTCACCATCTACATTTCATAAGATCATGAAAAGATTCAGGGAGTCAGGGGAAATCTCAGTGTGTAAAGGCTAAGGGTGGAAATCGCTGCTGAATGTGTGTGACCATTGAGGCCTAAGGTGTACTATGTAAAAAACCGACATGCTGCCATGATGGACATAACCACATGTGCTCGGGAGTACTTTGGAAAATCACTGTTACTTAAAAAAGTCTGTGGCTGCATCAAGAAATGCAACCCGAAACTGTATTATGCAAAGAGGAAGCCATATTAATAAAGGCTTATATCGGTATTTAGGAAAAACATATGCTGCCGTAAAGACGACATCTTTTCCAAGGAACTACATGTATGTTTGAGCAGGACAATGCCAGGCATCATTCTGCACGAGTTACAACAGTGTGGCTTGACTGGTCTGCCTGCAGTCCAGATCTGTCTCCTATTGAAAATGTGTAGAGCGTCATGAAGGGGAGAATCAGACAAGTAGCTCGATTCTTGTACACAGCAAGAAAGGGCAAAAATTATACTTGCAAAACTGCAACAAATAGTATCTTCAACTGCCAAAAGATTAAAAAGTATCATTTAAAAAAAAGGTGATAAAGTGGTAAACATGCTTCTGTCCCACCTTTTTTTGACTGTGTTACAGGCATCAATTTTTAAATTTGTTTATGTTTATCAAATAGAATTAAGTCCATCATTGAAAACACTGAAAATGTTTTCTTCGTCCTGTTATATGTTAAATAAAGATTTGAGTCATTTTTTAATGCTTTGGGTTTGTACATTAATGACAATCTACAAACAAAAGTTTATCCCATGCAACTGGCTGCTGTTCTTGAAATCTGATCTGAATGTGAGCGAGAAATTGCTCAGCTTGTGGTTTAATCAATCCGTTATCCAGACAAAAGGGAAAAAATAAGTTCATACTGTCATAAGGACGGATGAGTAAATAACCAGGGTTAAAATCCAACTTGTGTACGCATTGTGCTACAGCTGGCTTCCTTCAGACAGAGGCTGCACTGTAGAAATGATAAAAAACAGAGTTTTTTTTTCCCCCTCCACCGTCATCTAGAAGCTAATTCCTAAGACTTACAGTGAGTGGATCTTTGGCATGTAATAGTGATTAACATCATAAAGCATTGCAGGCTCTTCATGCCAAGACTATTGTTTGACAAAAAGGTTGCAAGGTCTAGCAATTAATACACAACGTGTCGGGCTGGAATGTGTGTCCATATGTATATGTTTGGCTGTATGAGCTTCAGACTTTTGCCCTGAGGTAGTTCCTGCTGTAAGCTTGTCTGCCTCTCACTACTCCAGCGCATCTCCTGAAGTTGTCCGTTCTCCGGAACAGAGGCACATTATGCCTCAAGCTCTTATCACTTTATCAGGTCATGGTGATGGTTGAGGCATAAAGGGATGCCCTCTCTATCCTGCGCACACAAACATGCCTGGGATTCCAGCACGCCGGCTCTTTTATCCACCTACAACAGGGTTTATACTGTGGACTCTGTAAACTGATCCTCTCATAAAGAATTACTCATAAACAAGCAGAAACACCTGAACATACTCCTCTGCCTGTGGCGACAACACACACGCGCACACACACACACACACACACACCCTACTCTGCCAGGTGTATCTTACATTACAGTTCTGTTAAAGAGAGAGTATCAAGGAGGAGTGTGAGCAGAGAAAATCAGTGATAAGCAAATAGATATTTCACCTAATACCAGGATGATGAAAGGTCAGAGATTTTAAGCAATTCATTTAGGATAAAGAATAATCACATAGTTGATTACAAAATGACCTCATCCTTTTAAACTTGAAATGGTTTGCACAAGTCAATCAGAAAACTAGCAATGGCTTAAGCCCTTAAAATTCATTGGCAAGTCCAGACTTCCGTTCCTTAATTCCTTGTAATTACAGAAACTACCTATTAGGTTCACTGTAGGTACAGAATCATTTGTAGTATTTACTGAATCATTTTAGTAGCAGTTACTGAATCATTTATAGCAGTTACTGAATCACTTATAGCATTTAAAGAATCATTTGTAGTAGTTACTGAATCATTTGAAGTAGTTACTCAATCATTTATAGCAGTTAGTGAATCACATATACAATTTAATGAATCATTTGTAGTAATTAGTGAATCATTTATAGTAGTTACTGAGTCATTTATAGTAGTAAATGAATCACTTATAGTAGTTAATGAATCATTAATAGTAGTTACTGAATCTTTTGTAGTAGTTACAGAATCATTTGTAGCAATTACTGAATCATTTATAGTAGTTAACCACAGCCGTCGCTTTGGATATTCCAAGTTAACGACTAAGCACTCAACACAAGTTGCTCTGGATAAGAGCGTCTGTTAAATGCCATAAATGTAAATGTAAAAGTAGATGTTGAATCATTTATAGTAGTAACTGAATCACTTGCAGCAGTTAATGAATCATTTAAAGTAGTTACTGAATCATCTGTAGTAGTTACAGAATCATTATAGTAATTACTGAATCATTTATAGTAGTTACTGAAACATTTATAGTAATTACTGAATCATTTCTAGTAGTTACTGAATCACTTATAGTAGTAACTGAATCATTTATAGTTGTTACTGAATCATTTGTAGTAGTTACTGAATAACAGGCTTCAGGATTAAGCTGTGACTTTAATTGATTATTTATATGAAGAAAAAAAACAGTGGTGGCAGCGTGTGTGTGTAAATATGGCACCAAATATGGAAGGTCTATCCTTAACTTCCAGTTAAACTATGCTAGTTCCACACAGAACCAACCCACTGACCACATCACTCACATTCACGCACACACTCCCAAAAATGTTAGGTTTTTCGAAATGTAGGAGTAAAACGGCTACACTGAGCATGGCAAGCAGGGCAGCAGTGTGGGCAGGGCCTCTGCCAAAACTACGCCTTAGGACTCATGAGTTTAGTCTGAATCACTGTCTGAATTTTTTTTATCCAGTCATCTTCAGTGACTACATTATCTTGATCAGGATCACAGTTGATCTGGGGCCAAACATGGGAACACTGAGTGTGAAGAGATGCATAATAAATGGATACAGTCTGTCACTGTGCACCACACACCACACACCACATATTCATACACTCATTCACACCTAGGAGCAATTTAGAGTAGATAGTCCACCTACTGGCATGTTTCTGGATAGCAGGAGGAAACCAGAGGACGCAAAGGAAACCCACATGGACATAGGAGAACATGGAAAATGGACAGTGAATGGGCAGTGACCTGGGGATGCTGGAGTGGTGAGGTGGCAAGATTTTAAATGGCTGAGTTTAGGGTAAGGAGTGGTGTTGGTGCTCTCACTAAAAAGTTTTTATGCATGAATTTGGATGAAATCGTCCTTAGAATTCCTATATATTTATGTTTAAATGCATAATAATGAGAGTGCTTAATTAATACACTATGTGGACCACACACTAAATTGACCTATTATACACTTATGGAGCCGCTCTTGTTAATTTAACAAATTTTTAATGTGTAAATTTTTTTTGTGGCGTTAATTTTTTTAATTGCGATTAAATCTTTAACGCGTTAACAAATTTGACAGCACTAATTATAATACAAAAAAAAAAAAACCCTTTCAGAATGTTAATTAAATGCATCACTAAACAGCACAACAAATTTGTATTTCATGGTACATATACATATACAAATTTGTATCTCATTATACATACAGTATATCTTTATGTTTAAGTGACATGGTATTTTTTATAATTTTTTTTATCTCCCACCCCAACCTTTTTTTAAAAAAAAAAAGCAAAATAACAAGCATCTCAACAAACACACAACTAAATAATGTCCAACGCTTATTTAAAAATAAATAAAATGCTTCAAACAGCAACTGCTGCATATAAAAATACTTTGTTCTCATAGAAAAACGAGAAAATGCAATGTTGTTACTCCTAATTTAGCTTAATCAGAGTTGCTTTTTCTGCAAAAAATCTTATAAACAGAAAAAGACTATTTAGTGTTAGTGTTGTTAACAAGATTTCCGTGACTAAACAAATATTTGGTATTAACTACAGCCCGTTGCACCCCCTGTAACCCCGACTCTTGACACTCATTCTGGCCTCTAAGCAATCCTCTGACATTTATGTTGTCCTTTAAAGTCTTCTGTTTTCCTACCCAGTCCGTAACCCGCTTTTCTTTGTTCGTGTGCCTGAGCATCATCAGGCACTCGCAAAATAACCAGCGGGAGCTGATGAGGGTGGAGGGGAGGGTGAAGGAAGCTTCAGGGCAGGTTGCCATGACTCTCCACAGGGTCGCTCACTTCTGTGAAGTCAGACACCCTGGGGTCAAAGGGGTCATTAGGTCAGCTAGGTGCATGAGGTGCTTTCTTGCTGTTCCCACACACACACACAACATATGAATTCCTTCCATGCACTAAAACAATCATCAGAATACGAACACAACCAGGCTTTCTTAATACACATATAAATGCGTTACAGGACTGAGCAGGGTTGCTGTATTCGGAGTAGTGGTAATAAGTAACATATTACCCTGTTATACGTATCATATTACAGAGTACAAGCCTCGGAAATGTAATGCCAGTTTCGGATACATGAAACCGAAGGCTGACTAATTACAGAGTCGGCATTTCCGAATATAATCAGCTGTGCTCTGACATGGGTATGAAAACGCCTGGGTTTTTTTGTTTGTTTTTAACAACTCTTTAGTTGTTTGGAATCCGAGCCCACACGTAGAGGAAGACATAAAACAGAAATGATGGTCACACACAAGCAAGGAGGTTTGTTGCTCTCACTAGGAGCGGTTCAGGAACATCTGCTTTTGTGCAGGCTTTCTGTCTGCCACTGATCCTAACTTTGATGATTTAAAAAGCGCATGCGAACACATACAGCGATGGTACGATGCACAAAATTCAAATGGATACGATTCACTCTCACAATCTACAGCAAAAACATACAATGCCTGAATATAACTTAGGGCTCCATTTTCATATTGTTGAACAATCTATGTTATAAAAGGACAATAATAATACATTACAAATGCGCTGGAATGCAGCAGGGAAACCGATTGTGTCGTGTTTTTCTCTAATTTCACCACAAAAGGCTGATGTTGGCACAGATGCATGGCTGTGTTTCAGGAGACTCATGAATGAAAGTTAGTTCTCAGATTCAGTGCACTGCAATGTTTTGGCTATCAGCATCCTAATTTACCATTCAGCCAGAAGTGTTCCCAAACACCAGCCCTTAACGATTTGGGAGAATCTTCCAGCTCCTACATGCTGCTGTCTGAAACTGTTTGTGTTTTGCATTAATTTATGGTGTGTTCCATTTGATCTGGGAAGTCAGAATGTCTGAGGTCCCAGTCTGACTTGGAAAGATGGAGGAACCTCACCAACCCCAGATTTCAGAATAGAGAAAAAATGGCTGCTCAGTGCATCAACAATAAGAGAAATCCGTAGTAATGTACTGCTTATTAGCTCTTCTGTTTTATCTGTGTCTCATTAACTCATCTCAAATTGAGAACCGATTCTTGACCAATACTAGGGCTGTAAATCACAAGTTCCATCATATAGCAATTCTACATCGATTCTTCAAACCAAATTGTGATGATTTTCAATACGTCAAAATGTGCAGCAATGCGATTCAGAATGTTATGATCCTCACTAAGATGCTGAGTGAAGGGCAAAACCTGGTTATCCAGCAGCTCAATGTAGGCATTGTGCTTCAGATTTACTGTCACCTCAACCAAAGGACCCATTTCTGTGTAACACCCCCAGAACATCACAGAGCCTCCTCCAGCTCGAATCACACCTAGCACACAGTCCTCATTGAAGGCTTCCTGAGGTCTACGATAAACACAATACCCAGCATCCTTCACAAAAAGGCAGAAATGAGATTTATATGACCAGATAACATGCTTCCAATCATGAACAGTCCAATTTCTGTGTCGCTTTGAACACTGTAACCAAACAACTTTGTCAGCAGAAGTGAGCAAAGGCTTCTTGTGTACAACTCTGCTCCAGATGTTCATGGTATGCAGTTCCCTGTAGAGTCTTCTTTCAGAAATTGGTCGTGAAGGACCTGCGTTGACTTTCTAGAAGCAGTCCTTGCCTGGAAGCAGAGCGGTTTTTAATTCACAGGCCGTGATACACGATGGCGGTCCCTGTCCGTTAGTTTCGTCTTTCGGCCACAATTCTGATGAGAATTTCCAGTAGACAGGGATTTTGCCACTGCTGGTAGACCCGTATGACCGTACGCTTCGATACATCTGCAAATTCAGCCACTTCCTTCGCACTATGGCCTTTGGCACATATGCAATTTTTGCCAATCATTAACATCTGCTTTGTGACCCATTTCCCACACATCGAATGAGACATTCACTGCACTGTACCACCTCTTCTCAATCTATGAATCCTGTCGCACACCCCGCAGGTATTTATAGCCCCATCATCCTGTTGCAATGCCATCTGCAGGAGCCTGAAGTTACTACCACCTTAAACATGTAAGGTGTAAAATTTTTGTCCATGGAGTTTAGTTCTGGGGAGTTTGCGAGCAGTCAGTGAGTCTCTTGGATTGCGTCTTTGAACAGTTTACACATAGTGACTGACAGCCGATTTTTGAGCCACGAGTGAACGCTGATTTGCCACCAAGTTCAGCTGACCTCCAAAACCTGTCAGCAAGCGGAAAACCGAGGCTAAAATCATGTAGTGTGGAGTCGGCATCAATTCACACCTACATTATTTATAAGGTCTTGTCTGTCTGTAATCATTTCTTCATGTTTTTGGCTGCTACTGCTTGGACAACGTAGATTGCTGCTGCATCAGTAGCTGCTTTAGTATGAACACTAGCATGCAAGCAAGGATTTAACAGGTAAACCGCAACAAGCTTGCAGAGAGGATACATTCATGCAGATAATGGAACAGGTGCGAAAACAGACACAAATGCATCAGTGTTTATGCTTCCGGATCATGGATCATTTGCTATTTAGGTGATGCATTCATACAGATCGATGGATTGTTACACCCCTAACCAACACAATACGATATGCACATACACCCTAATATGTGGACATGTGCATGTGTTTTACTAATTTACTTATTTATCAAGGAAACATAGTGTCATTGGATGCGAAACACAACAGCACCCCCTTGTGAAGAATTTCTGGGTGCTAAATGTGAGCAAGTGAGTGAGTTTGTGAGTGACTGAGTTACAGTCCAGTTCCATGAGGGGCTTCACATCTAAAAAACTAAAAACTAAAATGTTTGCTTTTGGCTAGTGTGCTTTAAGTTAAGATTATATTTATGTGTAGTACAGCATAAATTACCTGCTCTGACAATTACATACAACTGTAACACAAAGTGTGTTTGCGTGTGCATATGTGCATCAGTATACAAAGTAGATGCAATTCTTGGTCTGATCTGACCTTAAAAGTAGACGACTACATGGAAGCAAATCTACTTTCTAAAACATCACCTTAATGTTTGAACATGACTTTGCTCTACGAAAACAGGGTGCTTTGTCTCAGTTTCAGCATCTGGAGGTTGTGGGGAGAACCTCGCACTTGATCTCTGCACCAATTCACAGAAGGGAGGCAACCGCTGACCTGCGTTGTGTAACTCAACACATTGCGATTGAGGGCATTAGCAGAAAGATAAAACACGGATATTAGCTATGATTAGAGGAACTGTCCAGAATTGTTATAGCATCAGGGCTGAGTTTTGCCAAAGCATCGCAGCACAAAAAAAACATTCTTAAACGGTGGAGCGAGCAACACATTAAACACTCTCTCTCCCAATTCATATGATCCAAACCTTACCATGCTTCTGGGAAAATTGATTAAGACTTCCTTAATAAACTAAATCAAGTCTGCCCAGTAAATTTCATTGAGATAACTGTATCAAGATCAATATATAAGAACGATTGCACCTTTGTATGAAAGGATTTAATTAATTAAAAAATATATACTGATGTTCTTGGGCTAAACAAACACATTTTTTGGATGCTAAATCCATTTTTTTTTTTTTACACCAAAGACTTTTTTCCCCTCAGTCAGCTGAGAAACATATCCTTATACACAGCTAGAGAAATTGGTCTGGAATTAAGTGCCATTGATTAAAAGAAAAAGAACAGAAATTCATGTAGAAATCACAGTCTCCTGTTACATTATACTGTAGAGCAACATTCCGAGCACTGCAGTCTCACTGACCAGCCTTTAGGCTCCCTCCCTCTGTAATAACGCTTTGCTTTCTTTGAAACATCATGCGAGGGACATTAATCACAGACCCCATGGAGGTCAGGGGCAGTTCCCGGATCAGTGCTAAGCAAGTGAGCGAGGGAACGGGAGGCTGAAGAGAGCCAGTGAGCTTCCACAAGAGCAAAACTGCAAAAACCCTGTTGATTGGGCATTAGCACAGGGGGCTCGCGTCGGTCCAGGACTGAGACACGGCCCAGGTGGGACAAAACAGCAAGAGAACAGGAAACCAGTGAGAACGGGAAAGAACGAGTCTGGCAAGCATCCTGGTTTTCCTTTTTCGGCCATGCTAGTTGTGTAGTGAAATAAAGTTTGATAGGGGCGGTCCTGAAACTATACAATGCAATTCCAAAAAACAACCACAAAGAAGGCAGCAGGTATAACAGTAGGTGTGGTTACGTACAGAACATCGTCACGCAACGGCTGTTTGTTTATAAGCCCAATGTCTCTCTCTGGTTTCCGGTAGAATCATGGTGCATAATCTGTGCTGGCGAGTAAGGCTGTACGGCTTGCTTCAAATTGTGGATTTGTTTAGACAAAGTTCTTGTCTGGTTTAGATCTTACTTGACAGACCGTTACCTGTTTGATAGCGCTAATGGAGATTCCTCAGAACCACAAAAAAGTGCAGTATGTTGTCCTACAACAAGGTTGGGTTTTAAACCCTGCATTAGTGTTGTAGTACCCGAGATTGGTCTTGACTCAGACTCCATCCTTTAAGGTATTCAATATAGGTGGTCTCGTCTACATCACTACACTGCATAGTGCTCACTTAGTATACACTCTGACGTGTTATTTACAAACATAATGTCGACTTTCACTTTTACACTTATGACACAATTATACTAAACAGCCTGGTCAAAATATCCTGTTCTAGACTGTATATTTATTGATGATAAGAATCACCCCATTATACAGTGCACCATAAATGTAACTAAACACAAGAAGGTACAGAGGCCCACACACACGTACACACACACACACACATTAAAACACACCCTTAGAATATGGTAAAGTGTTGTACAGTACTAAACTCTAAACACCATGGAGACCTTTCATACGACTGAATGTTTAAATATGTGAAACAAACACACACACACACACACACACACACACACACACACACACACACACACACACACACACACACACACACA
>JAOVVH010000023.1:22448794-22470843 GCA_028566435.1 Scorpiodoras heckelii
AACATTAACTTTTTACAGACACTGTGGGTCTGTTAGTTAATGGAGTCATCTGTCATGTACTTCAGTCTTTATTTTGAAAAATAAAAATGTTTTTCTGACATTTTGTTTAGCTTTGCTTTACACTTGATTTTTTTTTATCATGAAAAATAGCAAAATGTACAATCCTGGGGGAAAAGTTAAGACACCAAATGAAAACAGTTGTCTTAAATATATTTAAACATTGTCATGTGATTTTCATTTGAGTGATATTGAGAGATAAGGTTGAGGTAACACAAAACTGTATGTTCTGTTTATAAAATGTTCATAAAATAGTTTTTTTTTTTTACATAATTTTTCACAATGTATATAATATCATGTATCGCCATTCAGCTAAAATATATTGGGATTTGATTTTCTGTCCATATTGCCCAGTCCTACTCTGAAGTGCCTTTTTGTTATTACCTTATCCAAAAAAAAAAAAAATTGAGATATATATCTTACATCGCCATTCAGCTAAAAATATCGAGATATAATTTTTGGTCCATATCGCCCAGCCCTACTAACACCATTGACAAATTTTAAAATAAGACTTAAAATACAGTAGCTTTTCATTATTTAAAAAAATCCATGCTTTGACAAGTACATGTTGTAGACTGAATATTTCTAGCGAAAAAATACAGACTTTAAAGGTATTCATGCAATATTTCCTTGATAGTATTAGATTTTGATGTTTTTAATAATGAAAAAATGTAATTCTACTAAAATTGAGACATAAAATTAAAGAATTTATAATTTTATCATTTATAATTATTAGTGCTGTCATGCAATTATTTTTTTAAATCACATTTTAAAGCACATTTTGATTTGTGTTGTACATGCAGATAGTCATGCTAGGGCCATTGAAAAGGTTGTTGCCGTTTATCAGAAACGACTGTTGAATGTTGCCTCATTATTCACTTGACTTTATTTAATAAAAGTGAAATAGTAAAGATGATTGATGTCTTTTCATTTTTTTTATTTAAAGGGGACTGCACAGTGTGTGGGGAGCAAGGGAACATGGGTATATCACTTGGCCGGACGTTCTGTTGTGCTGCTGATACATGATTGACTGATTCCAATTTACATCAGAGACCCGCCCCCGCAACGGAAGGGAAGGAGTTTGTGTATGTGTTATGTGGATCTGTTGCCTTTGATGCTCATTAAACTGATGTATCAAACAAAAATATAGCAACCCAAAAAAAGCTACAACTTCTTCATTCTCCGTTGTTCCTTTCAATCTTTAGCAATGTTTATGATAGTTAACAAGGTAGATCAGAGCACTGTGCATGAGAAGAGAACCAAAAATACATTATATAGTTAAAATACATCACCAACAGTTCATACACAGCAAATGCCTAGTCTTAAATGAATACCCAGTGAGTTACATAAACACTGTAAGGTGTTAAATCAACACTCTGGGTGTTCATTTAAGACTGGGGATTTGCTGTGTAGACGTTTCATCACATTTATTTCAAAAGTGCATACAGCATACAAAATTAGTCTGAACAGTGTCTTTTGATTTATCATGCTAAATACAGCTAAGTGCTGTAATGACGGCACAATCCAGAGGCTATCCGCTGTTGATGGCATTGCAGGGCATCCAAATGGAGCCATTTTAGTGACAGTTCCCTATAAACAGCCCTTGGGATTCTGTACCCTGTGCAGCGTGTAGGGAGCAGGGATACAGCTTAGGGACACTTGCGATTGGAATGCAGCCTAAAACGAGTAACGTAATGGTCAATTTCGGACTGTTTGTGTTCACTGACGGCGCTGCTGGTTTATGTTATTTAACTAATTTTTAATCTGCGTTAACATTTTTAGTGGCATAAATTTTTTTAATCACGGTTAATTTGTTAATTTGACAGGACTAATAATTATACAATAATTCATTATTTAATTATGTATAGCACTTTACTATAATTTTATGGGAAGTGTTTAGCAACTTTTGTACAAACATGTTCACATTAAGACAAAAAATACAAACCCTATTTCCAGAAAAGTTGAGAAACTTTCTTAAAATGCAATAAAAACTGAAAACTGTAATTTGTTAATTCACTTGAAGCTTTATTTAATGGACAGAAAAACATATATTCAATAATAAACTTAATTCTATTTGTTAAACAAATTTAGAAATTGATGCCTGCAATACATTCAAACAAAGCTGGGGCGGAGGAAGTTTCCACCTTTTTTTAATTTTACATTTTAATCTTTTGGAAATTGAAGATACTAATTGTTGCAGTATTGCAAGTGATTCTAGTCATTGTGTATGTATATATAAAAGGAGTTCTTTAAACATGACCGATTTCCGTCACATCTAGCAGTTTGGTTGGTTGGTTGGTGGGTCCCATCTGGCAGGAAAAGCATTGTCAGTACGACAGTCTCGACTAGCAGCAGTTGAGCTCGGGTGAACCTCAGAGTAACACACCACAATTTCCCCTGACTCCCTAATATCACTTTCATGATATTATGAACCGTAGATGGTAAAATACCTAAATTCTTTGTGATATTTGCTGAGAAACATTGTATTTGAACTGACCATTTGCTCATGACGTTCGGCACAGCGTAGTGAACCATGACCCATCCTTGCTTGCAAAGACTAAGCCTTCAGTGGATGCTCCTTTTATACTCAGTCTTAACCTCACCTGTTACCGATTAAACTGCTAATTGTGGAACCTTCCAGTGTTAATTGTATACCATTTTCAGTATTATTTTGCCACTGCCCTAACTTTTTTTGTGTTGCAGTTATCAATTTCTATATTTGTTTATATTTAACAAATACTTTTGTCATTGAAAACACTGACAATCTTTTCTTTGTCTTTTTGTCTGTTAAATAAAGGTTCAAGTGAATTAACAAATTACAGATTTCAGTTTATATATATATAGTTAGATGTTTAATAAATCTTTGGTATTTGTATTGAATTTAACCATGTTTTGATGAAAAATTTATCCAGCGCCTCCACACGTTTTTTTTAAAGTGGAGGAAAAATGTAACCGATACCGAAATAAAGTGTTGGCAAGGTGGCCGCTTTGCCAATAAAGCACTGCAGGAAACCCTGTGTCGTGGCTATTTTAATGAAATACACAAAGAAATAGAAGTCGTCCTTTTCTATGGAAAAAGGATTTATTCAAACATACAGCAACAAATGGAGCAAGCATATAGACAGAAGAATGAGAGAGCTCTGAGCTCTGAGCACTTCCATTTGACTTTTTAACCCCAGTCGCATCGTGGTTAATGCGCATGCTCTCCTGTCTGTCTCAGCGCTGCTGGGGGCCTTACTTTAAACTTATCTAAAAAATTTTTGTTTTTGAGCAGACAGTTTGTGACAAAGATAGATAGTTATGATCTACTGTTTAGTTTCACATCGTCATTCTTCTACACACATACTAAGGACATAATAACACACTAATAATAATAATAATAATAATAATAATGCTTCCACATCCTGGTATTATCTAGTTCTTATCTGGACAAAATCTAGAAAATAGAAGTATCGGTTTGAAAATCGGTATCGGATCAGGAACAAACTTAATAAATCGGATCAGATCGGGAACAAAAAAAACTTGATCGTGACATCCCTAATTTATGAATATGACTTGAATTCCTGTCAGAAATTGAGACAGGTTAGCTCATGGCAGCTAGCTGACTAGTGTTAGCAGCAGAGATTACAGGTATTTATAAACATGTCTTTAAAATTATGTCAGAAACCCTGTCAGGTTAGCTCATGAGAGCTAGTTTAGTGTTAGCAGCAGATAATACAAGCATTTTTGAACATGACTTGATCCTGTCAGAAATTTCGTCAGATTAGCTCATGGTTGTGTGTGCAAATACCAACCAGTACCCAAGTTTGTTTTGTTTTTTTACTTTAAGACTTTTATATGTGAATTCAAATATTCGCCTTCTGTGTGCTGTGATCTATTGACTTTACTGGGCAAAATTAACCACATCATTGAAAAATATGCCCTGAATTCACTGAAAAGATAGTACCATTACATTGTGGGACTGGCTACGATGGAAGAAGAAAGTCAAATATACACAAGGGCAAAATGGTACTTTGTTACAATTACCAGAGATGTCCTTGCAGCTGTTGATGTTTAACGTTCCTAATAGTATAGAACAGCACGCACGCCCTTCCTTGTCTGTCCCAATTCTTGTTTAAGTGAGGACCTTTCTTCTTACCATGATAGTAACAATCTTCATGGCACTACAAAGGTCTTCGCCAAGCTGGATCCCACTTCAGTAACTTCTAATAAACAACACAACTAAAAGACCTTGGAATTATCTGATAAATGGTACAGGACTTTAAAGGCAGACTGTAGATATTCCATATGCTCTATCTGCTGCGTTTACGGTTTTCCTTCAACTTGAGCTCTAAGAAGAGCAAAAACCATAAATACTTCCAGGTGACCACAGTAAAGGTAAAGCCAGATCCAACCCAAAATTAAACATGCCTCACTTTTAGCCAGTTAAGCTTTTATAAGTCCTTAGCTATAAGTTGAGGCAGTTCCGAGAGCGAGGAATTACGGGAAGAGATGGCTTGCACTGCTGTAAGTGGCATCACTGGCGGTAATGAAGTGGTTTATTTGGACTCTAAACTTGACAGAATTTCAGAACAGATGAAAATCATTATTAGATTTGGATATGTAAAAATAAATGAGTTCTTTGGTTCCAGTTCAATAAAGCTTAAAAAAATAAATATAGTAGAATCCAACTCAAAATTAGAACATGATATGAATTGCCCTTTTCCATCCTCTTCTCTGAGAACAATACGTACATTTACATCCACCATTTCTGCCAATTCTTATGTATAACAGCATTTTATTACAGCGGCAGCATATACATCTATGCAAAAGTACCTTGAATAAATAGTACTGATATGAAACCTTTTCCAAAATAGCCTGCGCATAGTTAGCCCTAATCAAGATTTCAGTGAGCATCTCAATATCCAGGATTAAAGGCAAGACAGATCTCTCAATACATCGTCTTTTGTCCATTCCATCTCCACTCACCAGTGTTGAAGCTTGTCATTTACAAGTCCTACATGTTTCTGCCCATATTTCCATAACAACTTGCTAACACAGGACTCATAAAGCTCATCTCAGGACAAATACTTGCCTGTTCAAAATAAAAATGTCCTCATACAACTGTTTCACTTCCAATACTAAGCTATCTGTTAGTGTTAGCTATCTGCCAGTATTAATATCAGTCCAATACTTTGCTTTACACTTGAGCAATAGTGCAGTTCCACAGGACACTGCGAATGTGTTGAACTGGCAAACTGTCAGCATGACACATGCAGACACACACCCTGCTTAACTCTACACTTATTAAATGCTACATATATGATATTACATTGAATCCCGGCCTTATTTGACCCGTTTGACCATCTGTATCAGCATTATGAATTCCCCTCTATATTGCCTCAGGCAGAGAAATAACTAACTGGAAAGCCATTATTGGCATTTGTGGGTTCTGAAGCCTGTTTATTGAAAGATCTATAGCTCTGTCCCTGTCTGAAGTTGTACCAACAAATAAAACAATCCCTAAATAGATGGAACTGTATGCCTGAGCTTTGTACAACAACATATGACATTTAAAAACCTCTTAAGTTTAACAGTGAGCATTAAAGGTTAAATCCCGCAGCTCTACCAAATGGTACTTTAAAACAATCATAAGACTATCAAATCTGATAATAAAGATCTGTATTTTTTTAATTGTTTACGAGGCAGGACCAGATACTGACTGCTTATGTTAAGTGGGATTTCTGACAGGAATTAGCTGTGCTGTGTCTTCTTGGAACTGTCTTCTACTTTTGAGGTAGGCTTTTGGACTGTAGAACTTTTAGCTAGGTTCTGCTGGTTCTGCAGTTTGTTTGGTATCTGTTTTGGTTGCTAGTCTTGTGTACTGCCTGATTCTAATTAGTAAGACTAGGTGCCTTGGTTTCAGGAAAGTACCATTTTCTTCTACTTCACATTTATTATTCCTTTCTCCTTACATACATCATGTGCTTCTCAATCCCTGTTCCCTCAGCTGCTGTTAATGCAACATCACTGCAGAAAATGTAATACCAGCAATCTCACCTACCCTCCTCTTTCGACACATTGTCTGACTGCAGTGGCTGGTGGACTCTGGGATTGCCAATCTGCAGTACAGAAGGCTGACTTCATCACAGCCCTAGCATTCCTTCAACTTTCTGGCCCTGACAGAGATGTGAATCACTTCTGAGAACTCTGCAACTCTGGCTTCTCTTTCAACCGCCTTCTCATTCTCTCACTCTGCATAACGGATTGGAATGGGTGGAGTAACTCCACTAGACTGCTCAGATCACCACTTTCTTTTGTTCACTCTCTCTCACCCTCTTCACCCCTAGTGCACACCACCACCACAACCTATACTCCATCTCTCCCTAATGCACTGCCTCTTGCATCACCATTGCTCTTCCACCTCATGACTCCTTTTCTTCTCTCTCCCTGGACACCGCTACAGATACTTTCTTCTCCTCCCTCTCTTCATCCATTGACGTCTTATGTCCTCTCTCTTTCAGACCTACAATGTCTTCTCCACCTGCTCCCTTGGCTGAAAGAAGTCCTGCATAACAACCGACGAGAACTAAGAATGATTGAGAGGTGGTGGAGGAAAGCAGAGCTCAAAGCTAACCTTCATGCCTACCAATCTCTCTTTGCCACATTCTCTAAGGAAGTAACTGCTGCAAAGTCGTCTTTCTACAGACAGAAGCTGAAGTCATCGGCAGCAGATCCACACAAGCCTTTCAGCATCTTCTTTTACCCTCTTCAGCCCTGACCCTCCTCCTTCACCCAACTCTCTTCTGTGGTGGATTTTGTTCCTTCACTGAGGAGGTCTACAAGATCCACCACTCTTTTTCCCCAGCCTCTGTGACTACCATAATCCCTCACATCCCCTCTCCTACATCTCTAACCTGCTTCTCTCCGCTTTCCACTGAAGAGGTACTTCCAGCAGTCCTACAACATCTCCTCTGGCTCCCATCCCATCCACACTGCTCCAGACAATCTTCCAGGAGCTTCTACCCTTCATCTTTTCAATCATTAACAGCTCCTTATCAACTGGAATTGTACCATTTTCATCCAAGATTGTTACGGTGGTGCCCATCCTAAAGAACCCCAGTGTTGATGGCACTAACTTCAGCAACTACAGACCTTTATCCCTCCTTTCTTTCCTCTCGAGAATTCTTGAATGTGATGTCTACAATCAGTTGTCTTTCTTTCTCTCCCAGAACCAACTTCAGGATCCCAACCAGTCTGGCTTCAACCCGGCGCACTCTACTGAAACTGCACTAATCGCAGTGTCAGAGAAGCTCCACGCAGCAAAATCAGCTGGATTGTCATCGGTCCTGATTCTTCTTGACCTCTCCGCTGCCGTTGACACAGTCAACCACAATGCAAGTTGCTCTGGATAAGAGCTTCTGCTAAATGCCATAAATGTAAAAGTATTTCTCCCTTCAACCATAAGCACATTGCTACTCCTCCAGGCCCCAAATGGGTCTGGAATTAATTAGTGTAAGATGACAAAATCTGCATTTTTAAAATCCTCACACCGAGACATAAAATGTTAATGAACAACCAAAGCTATACCATTGCTTTTTAGTCTTAGTTTTCCTAAATCATTCCTTTGCGTCTTCATGTGCTGCCCACATGTGTCCTTGTACTTTTTCCACTTTCTGACCCTGTGAGGGAACATTTGAAACAGTGCCACAACAGTTCGTGAGGAGAACAAAAGAAGCCCCAAAATATGACTAAGGAAGAAGACAGGGGAAATTCTCTGCTTACATTATTCAAAGCTCTTATTAATCTAAATCATACTCTTTCAAATCTGCATACACAATATCCATCAGGATTGATCCCTAGAAATATGCTCCAGGAGTACAACAACAACAAAATAAATATGACAACCTGAATTTCCACAGTCATCTGTTAAGAGTTTCACAATACCCACGACATGGGACTGACAAGTATATTGCGCACTGGGAACAGTAAAATCTTACTAAGTTGTGATAAATTCAGTCATGCATTCCAGATCTGGACAATTCAAAGCTGATGCTTTTGAAACAGGGCCACAGCATTTTGAAGGACAGAATCTTGTACAGAGTGTGAACAGAAACGACTTTTTCCTTCTGGTCCCACTTTCATTCGCTCCAGAAACAAATGGCGAAAGAAGCCAGAGCTGATCCCTTCTATTATGAAGTCATGTTTTGCTTTGTTGTTGTCTTGCGTCATATTAAATATGCCTGAAAAGCATTAAAGCATGCATAGTCCCCTGTTGTTATCCTGGTAATATGCAGCAAGCTGGAAAATCTGTCTGTGTCTGTCTAGAAACTTTGGAGGATTGTGTTGATATGAGAGGAAAGAGATGCACTGGTTAAGTGGCTCCATGGCACAGCATAGCACTGGCTGGGAATGACGTTTCAGCAAAAATGTAACGCAGATACTGCAATTATGCTGAAAAGACAAAGAGTGGCTTATTGTGGTTAAAAGATACATCTGATAAGTTGGGGATGTATCAGTGTTTTTTGTTTTATAGTCATATTTAATTGGGTTATATGCTACATTCTGTACAGTTTTCTGGCTATGAGCTTCAGAATCGTGAAGGCTGCAATCTCAATGGCTATCTTTTAAGTTCCTGTATATACACATATGTGCAATCACAAGTCTGAGATTGTTAAATTAAATAAGGCAGCTCTTGGATGTGTTCAGAGAAATGAAAGGTACCAGACTGACTAGCAGCTTTCCAGTTCCTCAAATACACAAAGTCTCAGAAATAAACTCAATGAAGGAAACATTTAAAAAAATAAATAAATAATAATAATAATAATACTGTATTTTGTCTACTCTATTGCAGGAATGTCTACTCCTCACAGGTCCAGATGTGCACAGCTGGGTCAGATTTAATCTTATATAAACATCTGCACCAACTTTCAAGTTAGTCTACGTAGAAAGATTAGGAGACAAACTTGGTGACAGAGAGAAAGAAACAGTTTTAACGTGTATTAATGAAATTTTCAAGACTTTTGAACTATGGTTTATAAGTAAGATTACCTTACAGTTTTTGCTAAGGACCCAGATGTTTCCTTAGTCAGTTCTCCTGGGCTTTATTGTGTATATACATAGCCGTTCATAGTATATTTCTTTATACTTTGGACTTCAAGTAGACTAGTAATGTATGCAATGCGTATGAAGGTCTACATGTGTGCGCTGGACCATAAATGATAAAAATGTCAAAAAAAACAGTTTTGTTGAAGCCCACTTACATTATTTTGATGTCTGATTGCTCAAGGGTAGCACAAATCCTTTGAAAAACTGTACACTGAAATACCAGAAAAACTGGTACTGGATCCTATGCAAAATACACAGCAATGCCACCTATGTGCATCATTGGATGAGTCCGCCAGTGCATATAGATAGTGATAGACATCTGCAGAAGTTTCTAGATATTTAGCAATTTTCAACGTGGTTTAATAGTTGGAGCTCGTGAGATGGGTCATAGCATTTCGGAGGTAGAAGCAAAGTTTGTATTTTCATTTATGAGCATTTCAAGGGTGTACCGTGACTACAAGAATTCTGGCAAAACCTCGAACGTACGACAGCAGCGTGGCCGTAAAAAGACTCTGGGTGAACGTGATCAGCGTCGGCTGGCAAGAATCGTTTTATAGACGTGTAACACTGCCTCAAGTAACATCGGAATTCAACGCTGGGGCCTCGACAAACATCAGTATGAGGACTGTACAATGTTTCCTCCAAGATCCTGTGGGGACCTACCAAGTATTAACTGGTACACCAGTTTTTCCTGATACTTCTGTGTAAGTAGCCAGAAAGATACTGTATTGAAACAATATTAAGTAACAACATTACCTTAAAACAAAAGCTTCAAAATCATTTAGATGGTACACTGACTTGTAATAGGGAGAATGGCACTCTCCGTCCCACACGACCAACAACCATGGGGCCGAGGTTTTGATCATTAGTCAAGTCAGCCCATCCTGACAGAGGTTTAGCCACTAGCTAGACAGTTCAAGGTGAGGTTAGCAAATGTGCTTGATAACACACTCGGACATCAGTACTGGTAATAAGAGTCATAGCTGTGTAAAATCCTGTAATATTACTCCATGTCGTCAGTCTACGTGGCTCTTTCACTTCTGACATTATTTTCCATATCATTCAGCTAGTCAACAAATGCATGTGTGCAGCTGTCCAGGAGGAGAGCTCAAAGTCTGATTTGTATTTACGTCAGTGCCGGAAAAATGAATTACACTCTGCAACCTGTATGGGGGCCCCAGTGGCAAAAAATACAAATTCTTGTATAACGTTGCTTTAACTACAACTTTGCTAAGACTTTCTCTCATGTTTGTCTCATCCTGAAACATTTTTATTGTCAGATTTAATGGCTATATTTGAATGTGGTTTAATTAGTGACACATTTTATTGAGAAAGAACTGCTCTTAGATATCTACTCCAAAAGGTAAGCAGTTTTTTTCCTTTCCTCAGTATAAATTAAGTTGAACTTGCTTGAATATTCCTCTAAAAGCAAAAACACCAGTCAGCTAAATGTTTTACCTTTCTTTCTGAATAAACTGCTTCTGGCTTCATTTCATAGACTCTTCCTTTGGCTGTTTTAAGCCAAAAGCAAATCAGATGGATGTCAATGTCCATTATGACAAGAGACAAATACTTGCCAAAGGGAATTGTCCATGGCTGTCTAGTGTGGATTTTAGCTCAAATGCCATCTATCATAAATAGAACAAAACCTCAATTTTCCTCCCACAAAATCGTGAAGCATTTGAATTGACAAGAGTATGAAAGAGGAGAAAAAACACGGTTATTAAGTCTTCTGGATCATTAAGGTCCCAAAGGTCCTGGAACTGAAAACACATGAAGAAATAGTTACCTGGCTCCACTTACTGCTGGCATCTCATATAAAAGGCTAAACGGAGACAGTAATAAGAAATTTAAAAAAAGGAGGAAAATTGGCTGAAAAACAAGGAAAAGAAAGGAGCAGAAAACAAATGTTGATATAGAGAGATCCATAAATAAAGACCAAACAAGACACAAAAGATTGCTTTCATGCATACAGAGATAAGAGATAAAAAGCATGAGACGAGGCAGAAAACAGGAGGGAGATCGAGAAAATCTCTCAAAATGAAAGAATGTTCCTTGTCTCAGAATCCCATCAAGCAGACTGTTGTGACCTATATAAGCTAAACCCTGTGTTCCTGCTGCTGTGGTCTTCTGTAAACACAGCCTCATGAAAATCATATACAGCATCCAGATGAGAGCCAGAGATGAGAGCCAGCTTCACCCTTTCAGGCTCCTTATCTGTAGACCATCGCCCACCACCTGCATTCAGCACGTCTGCCTTTGATGGACAGCTTGCACCGCCCCAAACCTGCTCGCCGGTTGGCCAACCAAAGGCTGCTTTTGTCTTCTTTCAGCTCACGGATTGACATCCACAGAAGGGGGCTGTCTAACAAGGCAAGCCCAGAGAGAGTGCCATGGAGCAGGGCAGAATGTCAACAATAAAAGCCCTCCTATAGAGACAGAAAGCAGGAGCACGAGTAGAGGCCACAGATGAATAACCTCAAGGGGCTGCTCTATGCAAAAAGGGCTGAAAGTTCATGCTTAAAAAATTTTCACACTGATTTCCTTCTCTGCCGGTTTGCTCCATTTGTTTCCAATTATTGGGTCCCAAAAGTACTTGAACACAATGGGGTTTTGTGGAGTTCAGATGAAAGGTATGCAGACAAACCAGATGACACAAACAAAAGTCTTGCCCTAAATGTGCCACACTCCTGACAGGAGAAACCACTACAGGTGGTGGTGCTTTCACAGGATCCTCTACATTTCACTGTTTACAAAGGAGTTAAATAGCCATTTCAAGGAAAACCAAGAGTCAATCTCTGACAGTAAACCATGTCGGCTGAGTTTTTACTCTGTTACAGTGGTATGTCAGTAGAGGTTACTAGTCTTTCTTCTCACACTGGTAAGTGACAAGCTCCTTGTGCCAACTGTAGTTTGTCATAGTAACATAGTATCGTTGTCACACCTCAATCATGACATTAGAAGCGTAGCCCTAGCGTATATATTTTTGTATTTTAAAGGTGCAGTTCGTAGGACTTAGCACTGTCTAGCGGTAAGGTTGCAGATTACAGCCAACCACCTTTCCCCCCACCTAGTGTATTACCCCCCCACCTAGCATAACCCTAGCGTATATATTTTGTATTTTAAAGCTTCAGTATGTAGGATTTAGCAGTGCCTAGTGGTGAGGTTGCAGATTACAACCAACCATCTTTCCCCCGCCACCTCTCCCCGGCCTTCCCTTTCCAACGGAAGAAGTAAAACCTACGGTGGCCATCAAGTGCCAACAGCATAGCTCACTCTAACTGCCTCTTCTTCATCGTGGTAGTATTTTAAGCGCTCCATTTGCAGAGACCAAAACTGTAAAGAAGGAAATAATTTTTGTCACACAGACTAGCATCGTTGGAAACGATGTTTAAAAAGCTTCTTTGTGATGTTTGTGAAAGCTCTCGAACAGCAAAACTCATTTTGATTGGTAGGCTGAATCAATCAAGAAAACAGCCACTTTGAAAACATTTGTTCCTTATTGGTGATTTCCATCTGGGAAAGTCGTCAGCAATGTTTATCCATGTTTTCTGCCGTCACCTCTGCCGATTTTATTTAGGCTTTTGACACTCCCTTGTCTTCTTTTATGTCTTCCAGCCAAGCTGCTACTTCAGTGAAAAACGTGAAATGCGCTGTCCGTTCTGGGCTAATGTAGGAACATGGCGGCCTCGGCAGAAGACGACCTGCTCTTATGTAGATACAAAGGATCCATTCTAAGCTAAGGAAACACAATGATTGGTAGTTTCTGGTTATGAGACACTAATAAAAACATAATTATGAATACTATGTTCCATTTCTGCTAATAGAACCACCTAAATCCTACACACTGCACCTGTAATAATTATAAAAATGCCACTTATGGTATATCGCCAGTGCTCCTGAGCTTTCTAAATATAATTGATATATATGTTATGCAACTACGAACTTTCCTGAACCTTGGTCCTGAGGGTGTGCGTTTCAGAAAAACTTCAGCTGCTGTAATGGGACTTCTCCAAAAGCATCTCTCTACATTTCAACACAAGCGCCTTTGTGAAACACTGACCGCCAAGCTAAATGTGCTGAACCTTCACAGTAGTGTGTTCTCAAAGCACAGAGCAGGATTTACAGCAGGAGCTCAGGGTTCAGCTCCAATCTTCATGAGTAAAAGCTTTGGCTGAGGGCTGGAGCGTAGCAGGAGATCCCAGCTACGCATGTCAGGGGTGAGTTAATGTGGGGGATTGTGAACAGTGAAGGAATGAGATGCACGGGTTACACTAGACAGCAGCGGTGCAGAGTTTCAGCTCTAATATAAAATAAGGAAGGGATAATATACTGTGATATACTGCATCGACTTCTCTGCATGTGGTAGGGAAAAATGACAGTTCACGAAAATGTGTGTTCTAGGGTACAGAATGAACATTTAAAAAAAATATGTAGTGACAAAAACTTGAGACAGAGAGTGGTTATGTATTTGCAGTGTTTGCTGTGTGTAAGAAACTGCATACGGATTTTGCATTATCAAAGGTTTTCCGTGTTTTTCTTTACGAACTCATGGTTTACTTAAAGTGGTCGCTTTCATCAGGCGAATACCAGCCACCTTAATCCCTCAGCCCCCTTTGGAGGATAAACAAAGGATATTCGTGGCAAAGTCGCATGTAGTCATGGAAAAGTCATTTATTCAGAACAAGAGGCCGACCAACTTCCTGCTAAGTCCTTTTAAATCCTATTAATCCTAGTCCATGTGTAATGCCATTATAACTCCAGAGCTTTCTGTTATTTCAAAGTAAAAAACAACACTGGTGTGCTAGTTGTAGTTAAAATTGTTATCCTGCAATTGGATTCCCGTTTCAAGTAAACACACATGGAATTGACCCTTACATAAGCTGTGTGAACTAACCGCTAAGTGCACTGCACACCTGCTGTGCAGAAACACTTAATCACCACCCGCAGCACCGAGTGAAAATTCCTCTGTAGGCTTGTGTAAATCAGAATGAGTTAGAATAGCAAAAGCAAACCAGCATTTAAAACCTGCCTACTACACACTGATGGAGGAGAAAACAGAAATCTTTTATATTGCTATTATAAAAGCTGTCCATTTTATTTGTTAATTTAATTTTTAGTTTTTTACATCCAGACCATGGTGTGAAAAGGTTCTGCGCATACTTTATAAAGAGGGATTGTTTATATTGTTTAGTGGCAAAGATGTCCAAAATGGCACCTTCACTGCATTCACTGTGGCATGATGAGAGTTTTGCCATTTTATTGCCATGGACTCTAACATTAATTACACAGTGCACTGAAAAAGACATTTACCATAGGATTAGTGTAAAAATCAAGCACGTTACATAATACCCATAATGTCTGTAGGTCCCCCACGGGATCTTAGAAGCGGAGGGAGGTCCCCTTCCAATGTTACTTGAGGTGAAACGATCACGTGAAACGATTCTTGCCAGCCGACGCTGGTTACGTTCACCCAGAGTCTTTTTACGGCCACACTGCTGTTGTAAGTTCGAGGTTTTGCTGGAATTCTTGTAGTCACGGTACACCCTTGAAATGGTCATACGTCAAAATCCAAACTTTGCCTCGACCTCCGAAATGTTATGAGCCATCTCACGAGGACCAACTCTTAAACCACGTTGAAAATCACAAAATCGTGATAACTTGTCATTCTCATGGCGGAAACAGCTCTAGAAGCTTCCATAGGTGTCTTTCAATTTATATACACACTGACGGATTCAATAAATGATGTGCATGGGTGGCATTGCTATGTATTTTGCATAGGCTCCAGTACCAGTTTTTCTGGTACTTCAGTGTATACCCGTTATGGAATGACAGTTAATCCCAAGGCGTCATTTACTAATTTATCCACAATTAGGGGACATTTAAAGTAGTCAGTTGATTTGGGTTGGGTATCATCTGAACCCTTGTGATTCCGGTTCTTATCGATTTCCCATTTTGTTTCCAAAATTGTAAAAAAAAAAAAAGAGATTGTTTAGAAATGTTTAGATAAATAGACTATGAACATGCAACAGACTAAAACAATTTTTAAATAAACTTTAAGAACTGTACATGTTTATATTAATCTCTCATATATTCCACGACAGTACGGTGGAAAGCCGTAGCGTTTGAACCAAGTATTGAGCTGCTTGTTGTATGCCTTATTTAAAGAAAACCTACTTACATAAATCATACAAGCCTCATTCGAGAAAAACAAAAGTCTGCAAGATATTGTATAAAATATTGTACATTCTTTCAGATCAACTCAATGCTGCCGTAAATGTTCAGTGAGATGTGACGTGCAGCCGGACTTTCAACGAATTAGCGTCACACGTTTCATTGCACGGTCTCGTTTTGTTTTATGAAATGAAGCCTACACACTACTACCATTCACCGCAGTCCAACCTTCATATTGCCGTGATGTTAGCCATGCACGCTACCTCATAAACAAATGGTCCCAGATATGTAGCCTTTGTTTGCAATAATGAAGGGTTATCATGTTCAGGAACCGATAAACAGAAGCAAAATTCAATTTTTGGATTCAGTTCTGATGTGAAACAGAGTTTCAGTTACCAACCCTGCAACGTTTTAGAGGAAACTGCAGAAAACACACATGGACACTGGAAGAGCATACAAAACTCCACATGGACAGTAACCTAATGTTAGGATTGAACTGGGAATCTAGGAGATGTGAGGTGGAAAATCTACCTGCTGTGCCACCCAGGGTTTTCTCTGAAAACATTTAATAAACAAGATGAGTCATGTGCTGCAATGAACTGGCATGCCATCCAGGGCGTATGGTGTATTTCCACCTCGTGCCCAGTGTTCCTGGGCTCGTCTCCAGATCCACCAGGGTAGAGTAGCTCTTGGTGATTAACAAATGGATAAATGTCATAGGCCAAATTACAAGCAAACAAATAATGTATTATGAGACAGTATGTGGTTTCTGGGATTAGTCACAATGTTTTGTTTTCTTAGTTCTGCATTACTAACAGACCAAATGAACACAATGAACATTCAATAAATCTCTCCCCTCCGCTGTTTTCTCCATGGCTAATTGCATGTGGTGTGGCATGTCTCTTAATATCAGGTTTGCAAAGAGATAAGTCAAATAACTGATGACAATGATACACCTCTCAACTCCCAGTGGCAATCAGCATGTCCAGGCCTACATTCCTCACTCATGTTTATTTCAAGTTTTTATGAATAATTTATAGCACTTACTGAATAAAAAGCCGAGAGTTTAAGGAGATCAAGGTCTTGCTCTGTGGATAGGAATTCCTTAAACAGCTGATATCTTCAGTCAGATCAAAACCACAGCGTATTTCATTTCGTTAGACTTCATATACTTCCAACACACTTGATCTCATCATCTCAGCCCTGCACACGGTAATCAACTTACCTTATCAAGTCTGTGAAAATAAAAAGCAGGCTATATTAAACCGAAAGATCAGGACTTCATCTTTGTGACCCTTTACCGAGCAGTACTACAGTACAACCACAAAGACCAGCAGGAAATGTCAGTCCTGTCTTGTTTTTAATCACAAGAAACAGAGACACTTGAGACACTGTTGGGTTTATTTCAAGACTGTTTGTCTTAAGTCAGAAGCAGTCTTTGTTATCCATCACGCTCTTCATCAAGCTAAATCGTCAGCTTGTTAGCAGTCCAAGCAACGACACATGCATCTCTTCAGGCTTTATTCATTATGACAAAATGTATGAGCTCCTGGGGATGATTTAAACATGAAACACTAAAACGAATCTGAAAGAGGAAAGGCTGAATTTTCTGATATGAAACCTGCCACCACATGTTTTCCACAACAGCCCATGC
Source organism: Scorpiodoras heckelii (assembly GCA_028566435.1). NCBI lineage: Eukaryota > Metazoa > Chordata > Actinopteri > Siluriformes > Doradidae > Scorpiodoras > Scorpiodoras heckelii. The sequence continues at coordinate 22,465,767 of JAOVVH010000023.1, forward strand.
AGAACTCTGGAGTGTGTTCGAAGCATACTGCTGATTCAATGATGAATGAACTCTTGCAGTGCTCAGTTGTGTCCAGACAGACTTCTATAAACGCTGTACTGGTTCATTTAACACTGGGGATTATGACGCGTGTGTGCGTCCAACAGAAATCCAGGCTCATGGTCAGAATTAATCTGCATTAAAGGGGAATCAGAACTAATTTATGATTTAATGAATTCAACCTCAAGCCTAACAATTTGCCTAAAATGTATTGCTCAAACTATACGTCCTCTATCCAATTGTACAAAAACCTAGTGCTGGGATGAGAGACGGAGCATTAGAACAACAGACCTTTTGAATCATGCATGACACTATCAAATATAAAAAGAAAACGTAAATGATCCGTAGCAGAAGGCTTTCTTGGTAATCCTTTGGTCCAAAAGCAGTTTGGGATAAGAATAATGTTATTCTAATCCTCAGCACAAGCTGGATGACTGACAGAAAGGCTGTGAAACACCTCCATAAAGGATTAGATTATTACTTATGGGCTTTAAACGTGTACCCTATCCTTAATGGCACAACAAGAATGGAAATCTGTCTCAACCTCCAGTGAGCACATGTATAAACACTTTAAGCCATGCCAATTAATTCCCAACCTGCTCTCTGATGGTATGCGAGGGGGTTAATAACTGTCAGCCTCCAAAGAAGTCTTAATTAAATTCACAGGTGGGAAAAAGGGAGAGCAAAGGAAGCGAATTCCAGCCATCTGCTAAAAGTAACACTAAAATCTGGGTTAAATCAGAAACGCAGATGGAGATCCCTTGGTGAGGAAAGCATGTAGTCCGCCTGCACAATATAGTAAAATCAGGGAAAAGGGCGAATTAAGACAGAATTTAATGACAGGAAAAAGGATTGTATTTAAAAGACAAAGATCAATGACACCACAGTGTCTATGTGTGTGTGCTGCTTCCCAGCGCTCACCACCACTTAACCTTGCACAGCTTTCTGCTTCAACTTCCTCTTTCTCCTAAAGTTTCGGACACCCCACAGATGCCTGAGGTCTTTGCTCTCAAGGGCCCGCCTCCACTATGAATGGGGATTTGGCCCTTTGACAAACCATCCTTCATCAAAACCTCTGCTCCCTCCACCCATCTGTCTGTAGATCGGTCACAGCCGCCATCCTTCTTTATTTGAAGGCAGCCCCCTCGAGCTCGTTCTCCCGGCCTGCCGTCATGCCAATCAAGCGCTCTGCTTAGGTCCAGAGTTATTCTCATGGCTACGAAAAGGACACATGGTGTGCCTCTTTTCAAGCCCGACCCCAGGACAGGCTGGGTGAGAAAGACCCGTACTCCCCTGGGTCAAGTGAAGACAAAGCCCTTAGTTCACCACCTGAATGGTTTTTCTCCATCCATGGAAGCTAGGAAGTCTTACATTCCTTCACTGCTTGGTCACTTCTGCTATTAGAGCTTCACATAAATTGGTTTAAGCTCTGTGTTTTTTCCATGTTCATTTTGCTGCAAAAGCAGATTCATTATTTAAAATCAGTGGCGCTCAACACCAGCCATTCTGATCCCACACAAAGTAGTGGATCAGCAGATGTACAAGTAAAGAAGGTATCAGTGACTATAAATTGAAAAATAAGTGAAGTGATGGTCAAAAAGTAACATCAGCAAAAACCTCTATAACATGGATAACCAGAGGACCGAGCAAAGTATTTCTACTGGTCAAACCATGCACTTTACTGTAGCACAACTGATCATCGTTAATATTTAAAGACAATTGGACAGAGTAGTTTCTGTTAATTCTCTGCTTGAAATTAGTAACAGATCTCATCTGTTCAAAGTTAGTGGTGGTAGTCAAAAGCAATAATGTGAAGTTTCACTGAGAAACAATACAATGACATAAAACTGATCTGTCTTATTCATCAGATATTTCAGAATCAATATTGGTTAAGCATTAAAAGGTAGCTCTCGTTACCATTTGATTGGCTGCTCATCCAGACCTTCGTATGCAACAAATTTTATGTAGCTGATCCTTTAAAAAAAAAAAGCTTAGTTGAATCCTACTGGTCTAAAACGTCTATCTCATTTTAGATGATGAATATTCCATGTTGTTCTCATCTCTTCAGACATGAGCAGTTCCAAAGTCTCCAGTGCCACAGGGTTTTTCAAGTCAATGGTGTTTTATAGCACAGTTTATAGTCAGCTTTACACCATTGGTTATGAAATGTATAAAATCTTTCACCCAGTCCTCAAACCTTGTCCTCATGTAAAACTTTGATTCTCTTACTCCTTTCCTTTTCTTCTCTTTGCTCCCCATTCTGAATAAAATGGTCAAATCCAGGTGCTTACCAAGTCTGATTAAAGTGCCACTTTTTTTAAACGTGCCTGTTCACTGAGAAAAAACAGTAAAGTAGGAAAGATTTCAGAGAAGTCAAAGATCCAATAAGACTATAAGATAAACAGGCAGCCACAAAGAAAGGTCTCAGAATAAAGTAACCACATCACCTCCTAATTATGGACAGAACCAGTCTTTTGCTGCCTTGGTTTAACCTCCTACTGATGTTAGAGTTGTTTCAGCACTTCTACACAGAAATGTGTTCAGTTAAAGAAGAAAAATAGATTTGATTTGTGAAACGAAGCCTCTTATAAACTGGGTGCAAATGTTCAGTGGCAGTATGCACCTAATTTAACTTTATTTATATACCACTTTTAACAGTGGTACAAAGCAAATTTATACAATCTAGGACTAGATCTAGATTTCTAATGAGTATATCGGACTCAGCAATGGCAATGAAAAATCTCCATGACAGAGAATACTGAAGGATTAAGCTGAGAAATAACTAGTGCATGTGCCAGAGAGAAATGGACATAAGCCTAATAATTAAATTAAGTGTGTAATCAGATATCGACAGTGAAAATGTCTGTCAGAATAAAAAAATTTTTTAAGGCTTTAAAGGCTTTTAAAACTTTAAAAAGCTATTTTTTTTATTTGTGGTTAAGATACAGTATGTGCTAAAAGGGAAAGTTTGAAGCTTTCAGAACTATACACTGGCATGTACCAGAAAAACTGGTATACCAGTTAACACTTTGTAGGTCCCCGTGACTACAAGAATTCTGGCAAAACCTTGAACTTACGACAGCAGTGTTGCACGCCTATCACATGAAACGATTCGTGCCAGCCGACACTGGTCATGTTCGCGCAGGGTCTTTTTACGGCCACACTGCTGGGGTAAGTTCAAGGTTTTGCCAGAATTCTTGTAGCCACGATATGAAATGCTATGACCCATCTCACGAGCTCCAACTATTGCAAATCGTGATAACTTGCCATTCTCACTGTGGAAACAACTCTAGAAGCTTCCATAGATGTCTATCGTTTTATATACGCACAGGCAGAGGCAAACAATGATGTGCATAGGTGGCGTTGCTATGTATAGACTCCAGTACCAGTGTTTCTGGTACATCAGTGTATAGCAGATTTCACCATGTGAAGTGTTTTCCCCTGGCACCATACATACACGTCTCTGGATCCTCTCATTCTTATATATGAAAGGCAAACGTGTATAAAATGATAAGGATCGTAGTCAAATTTAAGGAAAGAAATATGTCAAAAGGCATCCAAGACATTTCATCACACTTAAGCTGCGAACTATCTGGATATTTACGGAAATAAACGCTCGCTCAAAATGAGTTCAAACTATTCAGACCTCACAAACGAATGAGTGTGCGCTGTTAAAACAGTTAAATAAATGTCAAACATGCTTCCAATGAATTGTTTTTGGCAACATTTCCTCAAGGAGAGGCGAGAATGGCTCTACCTTCCGAGAAATACATCTTCACAAGCTGTTCTTGCCAAACTATTCAGCCTTGTTATCTTTGTCTTTCCCCCCTCCTCCTGACAGCCATTATTTCTAGACAATTTTTCAATATGGGAGCAGACCTACATCAGGACGCAATGTCACCCGTGCAGACCAAACTGCAGCAGCTTACCTTCACACCTGCGATCCTCTGTTTTTTTTTTTGACATGATTGATTATGTTTCTTTCAACAAAGAATTCCTCCATCTATAATTTCCTGAACTGACAATATGAGATGTCAGATAAATATCCGTGTTTCATGCTTGTCTATCTGGGCATCCCTCAGTTCATGCTTATGAAACATTCTTTGGCCAAACCACTGGAAGGAAAAATGTATAATCAATTAAAGAGAGACTTAAAAGGCTGCAGGGTTGAATGCAAGCTCCTGGTGACACTCACAGCTGGGAAAACTTTCCATTCACTTGATGTCAGTTGCTGGAGGAACTTAGACACTTCTGCCTCACACAGATGAAGGCAAAGGAGTCAATGGAATATTACTTTGTATTGTCAGAATTTTGCAAGAGAAGGAATAAAACACCACATGAAAATATAAAGTCATGTATGGTCCACTGTATACTCTCTACCCTTGTGCTCTTTTTTCCAGATACCTCCCTTGCGACTTTTTTAATGAAAGTAAGCAAAGACTGTGGTTTTTCTACATCGTGTTGACTGTACATCATCTCTGACCAACATGTGACTCCAGTGACTCACGTTTTTTTCTATTATTGCACATATTTCATGCTGATTTCTTTCATGTAAGAAAGCACCCAGGCAATCATGAGGTCTGTCCAAGACCACCCTGAAGATAGAAACTTTGTACACCAATGTGCCCTATATCCACTATGAGGAAACCAAAAATACAAGATTACAAAGTGATTTGCTATTTTAGAGGAAAGAACATTTCAACACATATAATAAGTGCTGATAGGTTTAAAACTGAGCTGTTGAGAATGCATTAATGTCATAATACTTATAAAAGAATCGATTCTATAAGATCAGGGAAGGAAAAACCGAAATGTAACACCAAATACTACGCTGCAAGTATAAATCCTTAGAAACACAGAGTGGGTTAATTGCTTTATCCTGGTCAAGGTTGACGTGGATATGGAGTTATCCTGGGACGAGACTGGAATACACCCTGAATGGGATGCCATTCCACCATAAAGCACTATGCACACACACACACACACACACACACACACACACACACACACACACACACACACACACACACACACACAC
>JAOVVH010000023.1:22585517-22598438 GCA_028566435.1 Scorpiodoras heckelii
ATCTATCTATCTATCTATCTATCTATCTATCTATCTATCTATCTATCTATCTATCTATCTATCTATCTATCTAAATACAGTACTGTGCTAAAGTCTTAGGCACCTTAGGTACAACTTTTGTTATTGATTGTTTTGGGGTTTTTTGAGTTTTTTTTAAATTATTGAGTTAGTACAAAAAAGTGTTATATTTCCAAACATTACTTTTCCATAAATTTTAAATGTTACACAAAACATGTTTATATGTCATTGATGAAAGCAACACATTACATAACAGACCACTTTTCAGGCAAAAAAAAATAAAGAAGGCGTCTTGAAGAATCTGCCACAGCTCTTCTGGAGACTTTGACTGTCACACTTACTTTTTTTTTTTTTTGCATGCAAAACCCAGCAGCCTTCATTATGTTTTTAAAAGTGATCTGTTATGTAATGTGTTGCTTTCTTTGCTCACATACAAACATTTCTGCAATATTTTTGTTGGAAAAGTAACTTGTGGATATAAAATATTTTTGCACTGACTCAATAATGCAGAACTAAAAAAAAAAACCCATCAACAAAAAAAGTTGTACCTAAAAACAACAGGGTGCGTAATACTTTTGTACAATCATTGGCATATTGACTGGTATAAAATGAATTAAAAATCTGAGGACATTATTGCGTGATTATTTCTAGAATGTTCCACTGTTTTCTGTTTACGCATATGTACTCCATATACTTTTTACATCACTCTTTCTCCTCAAAGAACCACAGTGCTTTGCAGGTGTAGTATATGAATAAGCATCTCTTCCTCTTATTACCCGGGCCCAGTGGGATTTTTGAAGCTGTTTGCCTGCATCCTGTGATGAGCCTAAACTTTTTGCCTCATTTTTCCTTCCTTTGAACAAAGGCTTCCTTCTTCCCCCTGTGTTGCTCTACTTTATCAGCTGCCTCAGGCTTGCACCATAGCGGCCCCCCTCCACTTCCACTTTAGTCGGTGGAAACCACATATTAAATTTGCATGCCATCAGTCAGTTCATTGAGCACTCAGCTGGATTCCTCACTGGGTCATTCATCTATGTGCATGTTCTGGACACACATCCCAGACAAAGCAAGCTCGTGAAAATATTAAGGAAGTTACATACATTTCTAGTTTTGTTGGCTCTGTCACGCTTGTACATTCCACTAAATTGCTGGCATGGCTGTAAAGGAAGCTTTGAGATTTTTGCACGGCATTGTAACGTTTATGAGTTGAATAGATGCAGTGATAAGGGTTTCTCTCCAAAGAGACTGGGTGACTATAGCCCAGTGTGTAGTATGCCATGTGCAATTACGTGGAAGTAAAAATGTATAATAAATCAATGCATTTCAGACCAGCTATAAGAATTATGGTGGTTTCAGTATTGTATATAGCATAATTTCTTTGAATCCCTTGTTGCTGTATAAGGCAGACCATATATTCTTTTCTATTAGCTGTCAAGTTAGAATCAGACTTGTAAAAAAAAAAAAAACTCTTATATGTAAGATTTAGGGGAATAAGCAGAAATTGCATATAGTATTTATAATTATGTTTTTATTAGTGTATAAGCCTTTAAAGCTTCTTATATGCATGGGAGTGGGTTATCTTCCACAGAGCCCAGAACAGACAACCTTGGCTGTAGAGATTGCCTTTAGACTTTTAATGTTGATGTGGCACTGCACTGTACAGGGGTAAAGCAAAGTGCAGCGCTCTCCTGACAACCCACCCCAGGAAGATATGAAGTAGGCTCAGTCTAAGGTAATTACACACTAAGAAAACTTTAAACTTTTTTTTAAATGGATTTGAGCATTTTTGATGTCCTGAAGAAAAAAAAAAGATTAAATACACATTTCTTTAGTGTTCCTAGACATGTAAATAAATTATTGTAATTGTAATTCTTCAGCATAATGTACCAACATCCATTATTCACATTGCTTATAAATTGAAATAATAATTATGACAATGTACAGTACAAAAGGATGCAGAGTCCTACTCTAACTTTGATTCTGCATTTGTGTGCTCTGTTACTGATAAAAATGTATTACTAGTTCTCACCTTTATGGCCCAGATTCACAACATGAAGCATATTTAACACCTTGCAAATGTTTGAATTATTTCTAAAGAAAAGCTTGGGATGCTCAAATTACATTTCCCTTTCTTGACTCTTCTGACCGATTCTCACAAATTCCCTAGATTAATAAGCTTTCAAGTAGAATTCAAGTAGAATCCGCTCCCAATAAAAAAAACAAGGTTTTTTTGCTGGAATTAGCAAAAACACCAGACCTGCCAGTCAGGCCACTTTGCCAAGTATTTATGGAGAATTCTCGTTAGTCAGTTTAAGCATGTCTCACTGGAAACTCTTGGGAATCAAGTCAGTTGCACATCACACAGCTGGATATCTCTCTTAGCCACAGGGCACATGTGGTGTTTTAACTTGATGTGCCACTCAGTGCCCAAGGCAAACTAACCAACTAAACCAACCAATGAGTACACTGAAATGATTTTATTTGGTAATTTTCCTACTCTGTGTCAGTTAATTTCAGCATGCTGATGGGAGAATGCTTCTTTTATGACACATGCAGTCATCACTAGCCACTAAAGGAACAAGCTGAATGATGTATGTGTATTTGTGACCTAACCAACATGGTATCAGACGTGCAGATTCAAAATAATAAGTATGACCATATCCTATAAAAAAGTAAAAAAAAAAAAAAAAAAAAGAATTAGGGTTACGGATTAGCATTTGTACTTTTTCTTACAACCTTATATTATATTGAACTATTGGACTTCAGCTGTGTATGCTATAATGCATACAAATTTCTCATATAATCATGTTTGTTTTAATATATATATAATATATATATTCAACTGACTAGCAATGCATGATATTAAGTAGAATGGAGATATAAGCAGCATTTCCCTTACAGTATGTGATGCTGTTTGTATTTGTGTAGACATCAAGACTGTCCTTAAAGAAGTCTGCCAGGAGAGAAAGTATATGACTAGTATATCACTAGTAAAGCCAAAATCAAAACTGAAAACCCACTGAATAGTATACAGTGTTAATTAGTCCAGATTTAATTATTGCTATAAATGTAAACAATTTCGAATTACAATTTAATTCAATTCTCATTGTATTGCACTTTTGTGGCTATTTGTTACGAAAAGGTGACCTGAGAAATCATGAGCAAGGAACCTTGAGAGGAACTAGACTTAAAGAGAAACCCATCCTCTTCTATTTGATACCATATACAGGGATTATAAATTGTTAGAGTATACAGATGTAAAGGGAAAAAGGCAAACTGTGCTAAATGATATGAATAAGAGTCCTGGGATGAGCATCAGGACAGTCTTTATGATTATAAGCAGCAGCCAGACTACAGTAGCCAGGTAAGATTATCTATTGAATCACAATGCCATGCGTTTAGATAGTTCAGGGGTCTTCATCCTTTTTTCCTCTGAGAGCTAATTTGACAAAATGAAAGTGGCTGAGAGCTCATGTGTTATAGCATTATTCACATAGTGGATCTCCACCCGAGCCAGATGAATACACTTCTCTTGTGTGAACGTATACAAAATGTTGAAATTCAACAGTAACATTTTGTATCAAAGCATATACAGTGCATATTTTTTTTCTGTATGCATTTCTTTGTCACAATGGAAAGACAGGAGCAGATGCACTTGCAGGAAAGTATCGTTTATTAAATATACACAAGTAAACAATCCAATACAGCAGGCATAGACATTGAGTCATTGAACAGGCAAGCGTCAGGTGATGTATAAATGTGTAACCAGGGCCAGGCAAAACTAAAGGACAAGAGAACACGAACACGATAAAAAAATACAAGCAACATAACAATGCTAGGAAACGACAAGCATAAAATTCTGACGAAACTTCACAAACACACAACGGAAGCATGAGGGTATAAATATACACGATACTGAAAGGGGCAAACACAAAACAGGTGATGCTGATCATAACACAAGAGGGAAGCAACCAATGACAAGACAAGGGATGAGACATGACGTGAACCAAAACAAAGAAATACATGGCAACGTAAACAAATGTGAACGAATAAGGAAGTCCACATGGTAGTGCTGACATCTGTGAGGTGTGTTCTGAGCCGCAGCTCGCAGCCTCAATGTGTCAAGCTCGCGCTATTAAATTCACATTTATTTAATTTCATAGAAAACAAAACAACGTTATTACTTATTTTACTTGTCCTTATTTTCTGTTTGTCCACATATCATTGTCATTCACAAACATGAAATAAAAAGCTTTGTTTCCCATTCCTCGTGAAAATAGTATATTGTTTGCCTATTATTTGCCTGGCTATTTTCCTTGCTCATTGTTAAACCAGCATGTGCTTGCTAGCCTGCTGATGTAACCAAACTTCACAGCAGCATAACTTGTTGACAGCTGATTGGCAAATAATCAGTTCGTGTCAAAAGGGGCCGGAATGTCTGTGAATTTGATTGGATAGAAATTGAAACAGGTTTACCAAGTGACTTTACGTTATCAAATTTATACACATGTTCTCTGAACCTTTAGCGAGCCACTCAGAAACAGGCGGCAAACTCCCAGCAGCCTGAGGGTGACGTGTTGGAGACCACTCAGCTAGATGCACACCATGCTTTCAATTCATCATATGGGTAATGTTTGTCCATTTATAAGTACAATAAGATCAGTTGACACTTCTATTCCTTTTTGAACAGTGGCCTCTGTTCTTCTCTGTGTTACTCAAACCATCAGCATGGTTGCCATCATTGTTTATGTCCTGTAGTCTGTCTCCCCAAGTGGAGGATGAGTTACAGCCCTTGCTTGGGTATTTCCAGAACCCTTACTCACTCCTCACATGAGGCTGACATACAGATCTGGTGTCATTAAAATTAGGATGTGATCAAGGAGCTGGTCTCAGAGGTCATCCCACAAGCACAAGAGAGACCAGAGCGCAATACACACTTCAAATCCTCTGTCACAGAAACAAGATGTGGGCAAATATGTACTGGTTATTTCTGTGTTGGTCATGTATGTAATATATGCAATAAACCATACCTTTCATTATAGATGCAAAATTATAAATTAGTTAATACAGGAGTTCGTTTCTTTCATTACACTTTATAAATTTTTTTCTTAATATAATTCATGTATTCCATATAGTAATGTTAGAATAAGGAATAGACTAGAATAAGATTCCTGGTGATTTTATACACCCCTGTATTGCAAAATGTTAAATGCATTGATTCAATCGTTGAATAGTTGAATACTGTCCATACACGGCTGTTACAATATTCTCACTACATACCATTTTCAAAGTATCATTTCACTCTCAAGTAGTATGTAGAGCTATTAATAATAATATGAATGTAGGTCCAACCTATTTATTGCTTCACACATATGCTGTGAAGGTGTAAAAGATCCTTGCTAGGTTGAATTACTTCATACATTTATCACTGACATCATGTGCCAATCATGAATAGTTAACCTTAGCCTCTCTGTCTAGATGGTTAGACATGGAAAGGCAAGAGCATATGACAGCACGACATACGACAATTAGGTTTTAAATGAGGAAGAATTAAATATTAGAATGGCTCTTTTTGCTGGTTAAAAAGAATGACCAGTACAAGGTTTAATGGGACTCAATGCAAAACAGAGTTACTGTTAACATCCTGAAGGTTTTTTTTATTTGTCTTCTACCACAGAAGTTTGCCAACAATTACAATTTGTAATGTATTAGTGAACTCTAAATATAACCATTATTGTTACACTTAATGGTGTGGAATGTCCATGAGACAAGTTGCTTCCTGTCATCCCTTGCATTATAGCAGCTATAAACAGCTGTTCCCTCACTAGCCTCTCTTTTTTCTATCTCTTGAAATTCATATGACAAAAAAAAAACAATGGTTGTTATGGTACCAAGGAACTGGAAGGTGCCAACTGACTGTTACAAAGTACTGACACGGCCTTAAATTGATATTAAATAAATATCTCCTTATAGAAAACTTTACTATATCAACACATCTGTTTTTCCTTATTAACATTCATTCATTCATTATCTTCCACTTTATCCCGCTAGTTGAGTACACCATGGACAGGTCGCCAGTTCATCACATGGCCAACACACACTCACACACACATACGGTCAATTTAGAGTGACCGATCAGCCTAACATGCATGTCTTTGGACTGTGGGAGGAAACCGGAGTACCCGGAGAAAACCCGGGGAGAACACGCAAACTCCACACAGAACGGCCCGGACCGGGAATCGAACCCGGATCGTCTTGCTGTGAGGCGACAGTGCTAACCACTACACCACCGTGACGCCCTCTAATTAACGTGTTTTTAATAAATTTATTATTAGCCTTAGATTATGGAGTACCCACCACACACATCCCTGTGAATGAGTTGCTGTGATAACGTATTAGACAAAGAGCATGAAACCTGTTATCTGAGCACTGGTTCCCGGGTTGAATGACGTTTCCTCAAAACGATGTGAAACAGTACTCAATGGGCTTTGAGGTACATATTTTCTCATTTGGCAGGTCTTTCAGAAGTGTTACCCAATCAGCCGTGACATACAGATGAACCCAAATGCAGTTTGTACTATTGTGGAGTAACACTTTCATAAACATATATACTTTACTCTACTCCTACTATAGTACTGTGCAAAAGTCTTAGGCACCCTGTTGTTTTTAAGTACAACTTTTGTTATTGATGTTTTTTTAAGTTCTGCATTTTTGAGACAGTGCAAAAAGATTTTATATTTCCAAACATTACTTTTCCAACAAAGAATGAAATGTTACACAAAAATGTTTGCATGCCAGTAATGAAACAACACATTACATAACAGTAATGAAGGCTGCTGGGTTTTGCATGCAAGTGTGATGCTCAAAGTCTCCAGAAGAGCTGTGGCAGATTCTCCAAGAAGCTCAGTAAAACTTAAAAGCTAATGTCCTTATAAAACTGCACACAAAGTACCTGGGAACACTGTTTAAGAAAAAGGCACAGCAAATATGGACTTCCTTTAGTTTATTACTGTTTACTGCACTTTATAGTGTTTTCTTTTAAGTAGAAACAACTTAATTATTTTCAAATTCACCTTTGCTTTACAGCCTTTGCATTTGTCTAAGACTTCTGCATGGTACTGTACAGTAATTAGCTGGTAAGTTTTACTGAGCGTCTCGGAGAATCTGCCAAAGCTCTTCTGGAGACTTTGACTGTCACGCTTACTTCTTTTCTTGCATGCAAAACCGAGCAGTCTTCATTATGTTTTTTCTGAAATGTCGTCTGTTATGTAATATGTTGCTTTCATTACTGACATACAAACATTTTATATAACATTTTGTGTTGGAAAAATTATGTTGGGAAATCTGAAATCTTTTGATTAAATCACTGACTCAATCTTTTTGCACGTAACACAACAAGGTGTTCAACACACCAAAGTTTCCATTTAAATAACCACTTTGCTGCATTTCGTTGACACTGAACACAGGCCTGCTGTCAAAGAAAACTAATCACCTTCTGACCAATTATAATTGAGAATTTAATAATACTGTGGTTTAACTGAACACTAAGCAGTTCTGAGCTATTATAAATATGGATTTCATTATCGATGAACACTGGATCCAGAATTTGTCCTTTGTGTATGACTTGCACCATCTGTCCTTCGCAGACATTTTATTGTCAGAGATTATAGAAGGAGCTTAGCTGCCATCAGTGAGCTGAATAAATAGGACTGACTGACGCTACCATTGTAATCAAAAATGGCAAATAGTTGTGCAGTAATAAATGTCTTTGAACCATGCTAGGGAAAGACTCCACAGGAATAACCACTGCCCTTAACCCATTAACTCCTTCGGATATTCATCTTAAAGGTGATTATTTAATAGCCCTAATATGAATGATTAACCTGCACTTGTAACTGAAATGTAACTGAAAATGTATGTAGTCATGAGAAGCAGGACTAATGCATGTCCGGATCAATTTAGATCAGTTTTCTTGCTTGGCACAGAATTCAAAACATGTTGGCTCCTGGCTTTTGAGTTTAGTACATCAATCTGGTACACTGCATTTTACTGAGTTCCCCATTGTGAACAGTGTCGACTCATTACTTGATGTAAAAGTATGCAAGGTAGGCCACCTGACCGTATAAACATGTACAGTACAGTATGCTTATGAGGACACATGCCTCATCCACACAGCAGCAGAATAGTCATGTGTTAAGGAGTTAGCTATGAGTTGTTTCCTGGTCCTGGTAGTGTCATTTGTTTCAGGTGCTGAAGGTCTCTGTTTCCCGACTGCTGGCAGAACCAGATTAAGAGGTGCACATGGGATAGATGGATGCCAGCTGAATGAAAGATTGGGGACCATGCCTGCTTTTATTCTTGCTTCTCATTCAGCCCTCAGACTGTCAGAGAGGTGAACAGGGAGGAGGAGGAGATATTATTCCTTTATTCAGTGTTTGGATCTGTCTCAATTCTACTGAGAAAAGTTCATAAATGTCAAGTGAGGCATAAAGCATCATAAGGTGTGTGGTTATGGGGAAAATTATCAGTGACCGGCTTATTGTCTGATAACAGCACATCCCAAAGAGTTTTATCCACTTCCATTCCTGTTCTATTCCACAGCATTTTCCCAGTGCTACACATTGTACGCATATTACATTTCACTTAGTGTAGCAGTCATACATGGTTTCTTTTTTACTTTACGTTGAAGTTAAAATGACAAAATTATGCAGCTAAGAAACCACAACACTTGGAAATGTTAGCGGAACAATGCTGATACTGGAGACTCCTTCCATCTCCTTACAGAAAAGTTCACCATATCATCCATCCATCCATTGTCTTCCGCTTTATCCCGCTAGCTGGAGTCACGGGGGGGCTGAAGCCAATCCCAGCGTCATCGGGCGAAGGCGGGGTACACCATGGACAGGTTGCCAGTCCATCGCATGGCCAACACACACTCACGCACACATTCACACCTACGGGCGACCAATCATCCTAACATTCATATCTTTGGACTGTGGGAGGAAACCGGAGTACCCGGAGGAAACCCACACAGGCACTTGGAGAACATGCAAACTCCACACAGAACGGCCCGGACCGTGAATCAAACCCGGATCGTCTTGCTGTGAGGCGACAGTGCTAACCACTACACCACCATGCCGCCCTTCACCATGTCAGTGATTACTAATTTTAAATATGTTCATATGTATCATCTGCCATAATTCCTTGTCTAAAACTATGATTTTTCCCACAGGTGGAGCTACTGCCTGAGCTGCCTATAAAAAGTTAATCTGACCAATCAGAATTAAGAAACAAGTTCTCTCCTGATGTGTGTTGTACACACAGCTAAACTATATAAAACACCTGATCAATAGAGCTGTAAAAGCAGAATTTCCTACAGACTTTATAAGGCTGTTGGATAAACCCACATTCATACAGTAGAAGAAGAAAGGCACGAGACACCAGTATAAAGACAGACAATCGGTAGGTGTCGGTTGCCAACATTGTGACAAGTGTGCAACAACTTCCCGGTCTTGTTTATAGCCGGAGAGCAACGTGCCCTCAGGCCAGCAGGACCCGTGTTGTGAGCAGGTCAAGAGGTAGGTCATGTCAGATGAAATACTTCATACAGCTTTAGATTGCCTGCTTTGACACACACATACACAGAGGTTAGGTCACTAAATAGATATTGATCCAAGTATCCACAACCCATGGAGCTGTTGTAAGCGACATCTTAGAAAGATAAAAATAAAGGATGGCAAAGGGGGATTGTTTTTCTCACCCTGGCTTGACTCGACCCTTAAAACCCTGCCTAAGGCCTAAAGAGACTGTATGTGAAAGTAAGAGATTCAAAGGAAGGACAAAAAGGTAACATCATGGACGAAATGGTATAATTTAATAACATGACAATTATTCAAGCTTTTATTACTGATTCATTAGATGCATTTATAGCACTTTCATAAGGGAGACTTTAACTGGACTGTAGTGATATCGTTAGGCCAACACCCTGTAGTCTCATAAAAACAAATTTGCAATACAAAGTTGTATGAGTTCCACGTAAGTGTCGTTTTCACAAAATGACCAGGATATAGTAGCCCTATAATCCAAAATTGAACTTGGGAGTCATTTAAGTAAAATAAAAATTCATTCAGATGATTACAAATAATGCTAAATCTCTCAGTGTGAAATGCTGTTCAGGTTTAATATTTTAAAAAATATTAATAATTTATTTTAAGAATTAATTTTGTTTATTATTTTTTCAAATGAATTTCTCAGAATCATTTCTGACACAAGACGGATTCGCATCTCTTCTCACAAGACATTAGCTTCACTATATTGTCTATACGTTGTCGCCTTTTTGTGGTTTCAGACCAACCGCCGGCGTGATGTCATTTCAGTGATCAGTTCAGTCAGATCCCAGTCACGAGAATGACGCATTTATAGAAACAAAGCACAAAGTGTGTCTTCACATCAGGACTTAATGTGGATATGACTTCAAATTGTCCTACATGATCTGCTGTACTTTGGATCCTTTTCTGGCAAGATTGATATTTCTCGTAACATGGTTGTTTTTTTCCATGTGTTGATGTGTCAGAGGCATTTTTTTTGTTCTACCAGATGTTCGATTATTAGTTTAGAGTGAGTTTCTTATGACTGATGCTTCTTACACTGCATTGTACCCAAATATCCCATCAACTGCATTGTTAAATATTATATCAAAACACTGTTGGATTCTCAAATCTGATTAGTCAGAAGATGCTCAGCTCTGACAGTAGCTTAGCTGTAAGGTTTATTAGGTTTATAAGGTTTATAAGGTTATAAGTTATTATAAGCTATTCTAATACATTATTATTTCTATAGTAACAATGTATGCAGGTACTTGTATGTTGGACACTGATTAAAACGTAATTGTTGATATTATGACATTTTCTGTGAGGAGATGTTTATTTAGTATTTATGGAAGGAGTCTGCAGTTTCAGACCTGTAACTTTTTTAACAAGGGAAAGTCTTCAGGATGGAAGTCTTTAGAGTTACACGGTAAGCTGTATTTTTGGCTAAATAAGACCCCACACTCCCTTTTGTAATTGTTTATAGCTATTATAATATGTGATCAGGTGCTAATATGAGCTAAATTGCTTGACAAACATAACATAATTAAAGGTGGCTAAAAATTATGACTTGTTCTTTAATAAATGTGTCTGTGTTGGCAAATTGTGGTGGTATAAGCAAAATAAAACACATTGGGCCATGCAGTTTGCATGCATGTCTTTGTATTTTAAGATTACATTATGTAGTACCTTTCTGATTAGGTTGCATATTCGTGGCCACCATTAATAGAGTAGATTTAGAAGATCCCAATTGGCTTCTGACTTCATTTATCCCATATCAGATTTTTTATAGTAGTAATAGAGTGAATTAATAGCCTACGCTGTAATCGGATTCCCGACGTTGTCACATTTTATACTGACCAGATGTAGCAGTTGGATTCTTCAGCTCACTGGAACAAGCTTTATTTTATACGTGCCAGCACACCTCAACTTTCCTGAGAAGATCCATCATGCAATGAGAAATTAAATGTGGCCGTTTTAGCCACGGCGGCACAAAAAGCGAATTACTGTCTGAATGTTATGGGTCCCCATTTAGGTTATTTATTCTTCAGACCATAGTTCTTTAACATTTGCTGGCATTTGGAATCTTAATCACATGTTAAGCAGGGACCATTTGTATGTTAATGGATCAATGGCATGTACTTAATGTAAGTGTGTGGCTGAATGCCGTGGTCTGAACTGTCACGCTGGGTCATTGACTGCAGGAGTGGTGGCCCAGTGGTTACAGTTCTGACCTGGTGATCGGGAAGGTTGTGAGTTCAAATCCCAAGACTGGCTGAGAGCCAGCGTTGAGCCCGTTGAGAGCGTCCTTTAACCCTGAATTCCTCACTTTGTTGATTTGAATTGTATCCTGTCTCTTTGGATGAAGTGTCTACCAAATGACTGAAAGTGATTGAATGTAGCCAAGATGTACTGTAGCTCAGAGCTGAAAGTTTTCTGGCAAATATGGTTATACCACAGATCTGTTGAATAATCTGAGGCTAATAATAAATGTATTAAAACATATTAAAATGTATAATCATCAATATGATATGATATGAGTAAGTCTATAAGTTTTCTGCCATGGGGAAGTCTTCAGGTTACAAAACATTGTGCTATGGAGATTCTCGGTAACCCGACAAGCTTATTTCTTGTCTTCTTAGCTTCAAGAGAGAATAAAAAGAAAGGCTAGTGAAGGAAATACTGTTTATTGCTTCTATAACATAAATGTTCTCTAACATTAAACATAACTATAAACAGTTGAAACTACAAAATGTGAAGAAAAATTGGAATAGTTGGCAAAGCACTGTGGCATACGAGCATAAGAGGCATTTTGGTGTAAATATACAGTGAATGCACAGCCACAGTTAGAGAATATTTCATGGGATGATATAGGAGTTCGGTGATGATGCTTAAAATTTCATTTAATTTCTTTCCATCTTACAAGCGTTATTGTGCAGAGCATTAATTGTTATCAATATGTTGGAAAGCAAATGCATGGATTGGGCAGGGGGTCGGGTGTAGTTGAGTGCAGGGCTAAATGACAGGGGGGAAATGAGAGCATAAATTGGAAGGGGATTAGTGATTCTGGTAATGAAGCAATTAGAGTTTCGCTCAGATGCCACTCTGTCTCACTGCAACTGGGATCTGATGTGATCTACAAACAAAGTCTCTGTAGAGATGTGCAGCGAAGCAAACACCAGTGTCTGTGTATGCAAGTGTTTGCTCTCATCCCAACTCGGAGTTTGTTCACATATCACACATCATGCACACACACACACACACACACACACACACACACACACACACACACACACACACACACACACACACACAC
>JAOVVH010000023.1:22637323-22658883 GCA_028566435.1 Scorpiodoras heckelii
ATAATATTAAAACACTGTTTTCTAAGCGCTGTACAGGTTTTTATCTTTTAATTAAAAATGTTTTAAGTTATTTATCTGGGACATACATGTTTATTTGGCAATAAATAAATTAAATAACTTAATTTGTTTTTTAACTGTAATATCAAGCACAATAATAATCTCTTCTTATTCACATTGTCTAGAAAAACACAGGAGACTGTTTAGATACAAGATGGAGAGAGGAAAATCAGCTGGCTTTGTTCCCTGAACATATGAGAACGCGTTAGTGGTGAAGAGTGACACAAGATGTACCATCTAATCTGTCTAAGCTGCCTTAACAGTAAGGGAAGCATTTGTGTTAGGATCCTCTCTCTCTCTCTATCTCTCTCACTGTGCATGTAAAATATCACTATGCTACATTCCCTTGTGTATGTCGCATGTCCCTGAGGGATTTCTCTGAGATTGAACAAACTGCTTAACATGACATTGTACACCTCCATTCATAAAGTATTCTTAGAGTGATTCTTGGCCAACTGCTATCTTCTAGCAGCAAACTACCTAACTAAATACCTGGCAAAGTATTGCTGTAAAATATAACACTGTAAGACAACTTAAGTTAAAAAACTTAAACTTAATAAATGCAGAATAAGTGAAAAAGTGATAGTGTTTCCTGTCAGCAAAAGACAAAGAACATAGAAGTTTAAGTAAGACAAACATGAGAATGTGCATTTCAATGTGAAATAGTACACGTGAACTCAAGTAAACACATATAGCATCATGCGAATAGTGTGTGAGCAATGAAACCACATGAAAAAAATCACACGTGAAAGTAAATGAATTGCGTGAAAAAAATCACAAGTGAAAGTAAATGAATTGTATGGAAAAAAACCAAGTGGAAGTAAATGAATCATGCAAAAAATACATGTGAAACAAAATGATTTCTGTGAAAAAGTCACGTGTGAAAGCAAATGAATCGTGAAAAAATCACACGTGAAAGAAAATGAATTGTGTGAAAAAAATCACATGTGAAAGTAAATGAACTGTGTGAAAAAAACACAAGTGAAAGTATATGAATTGTTTGAAAAAAATCACAAGTGAAAGTAAATGAATTGTATGGAAAAAAAAAACAAGTGGAAGTAAATGAATCATGCAAAAAATACATGTGAAAAAAAATGATTTCTGTGAAAAAGTCACGTGTGAAAGCAAATGAATCATGTGAAAAAATGACACGTGAAAGAAAATGAATTGTGTGAAAAAATCAAGTGAAAGTATATGAATTGTGTGAAAAAAAATCACATGTGAAAGAAAATGAATCACGTGAAAATAATCAAATGAAAACGCAAATGAATCGTGAAACAAATCATATGCGATAATAAATGTGAAAAAGAATCGTGTAAATTTCACATGAGAATAAAGGTTGAATGATTATTCATGTTATATCGTGTATTTTCTGTAAGGGTATCTTCAAAACCTACACCTTACTGTTGCTTAAAGGACAAAAACTGATATTTCCTTTTAGTTCAGTAAACAGAAAAATCATACATGAATGTTAATCTTTGTTTTTTTTCTAATTCATCTCAGTAATAAACAGCAGAAGCCTTGTGATGTTGAATAATCACTTGTTCGACTGATTACACAAATATATTTGAAAATGTACAAAGGGCCTAAAACACACTTCATCATTCTTTCCAAAGCACTATAATAGAAACATTACCTAAATGGCTTGCAAGCTGTGGCTGCTAGCTGAATGCTAATAGGTGTCAGAAAAGGGGGATAGAATTTATGACACACCATCTGTTCTCCAGCATGCAGCTCAATGTGTATTTCCAATGTTAGCTCTGGTAAAGACTTCCCATTCAAACTCACTAATCACTTCTCCTAACAAGAATTAGCTTTTGGTTCACTCTGCACGATAATGTTTTCAACTCCTCTCCTCGACGGAATTAAAGTGCCATTAATTCTCTTCCGGGTGTCTGTGAATAATCTCTCCTCACATACGATGTTACTGTGTAATTAAAAAACAACCGTCATTAGCATATTTTGCTCATTAAAGATGTTATTTCTATTATTTTATAAACACTACACTACAGTGTCATTGGTAATACAGACAACACAAACATAGAGTAGAATAAAAATGGGCTTATCGAGGTCTACACATAAGCAATATATTAATACTTCAGTAATATTTTCATAACGATAATTTCATACATACAATAATCCTTAGCACATAAGGAAATAATGAAGCGTATAGTGCATCAACAGCCTCTGTGCCACATGACTAGCCATTAATAATGCTAACAGTTAAGTACTTCCATCATGGTCCCTCCTACTCTGTTAATCAAGCTCATGACTTGCAGTGTTTTTGCAATGTATCTTAACCAAATCTTTAAGTAATTCACAATGCAAAGCCAGCACCACTAAGAAGTTGGTTTGAAGTCACATGATCCAACTCAAACCACTTTATCAGTGTGACGTTACAAAAAAAATTCAAAAGGACCTGTGTGTGCTACACATCAATCAAATAGGCTCAGGTTAGCATTCATTCATTTCAGTTAAACGTCTAATCAAGTTCATCGATGTGGAAAAAAAATGAAGAATTGTGCCGATTTATCGTCACGATATATAGTTAACGCTATAGCTATCTAGGTATGTAGACGGATAAGCCACTGGACTGTAGTGGAACTTGAGGAAGAGTGTCCCTAGCTCTATCACAGGGAACTATTTCAAGTATTAAATGCAT
Organism: Scorpiodoras heckelii; assembly: GCA_028566435.1. Lineage (NCBI taxonomy): Eukaryota > Metazoa > Chordata > Actinopteri > Siluriformes > Doradidae > Scorpiodoras > Scorpiodoras heckelii. The sequence continues at coordinate 22,640,043 of JAOVVH010000023.1, forward strand.
CTAATTTTAAAAGGCATGCTGAGGGACGTTTTGGTATTTTTCTGACATTAGCCTCTTTTCTTTGCTAACTGCGCAGTCAGTTTTATCGGAAAGACGAGTTTCCCATGAGGAGGCACGACACGAACACCTTCTGAAGTCGGAAGCTGAAGTCGGATTCATCGAAATTTTTGATGCAGCACGATCTGCCCAAGTAGTGACGTAAACGCTATTTCCAACTTGGTGAACAGTTCATCAACAGTAAGATATCAAATAATAACACACAATCTGTACGTTAATTCCAAAAGTAACGTCATTTTGAAACATCTACAATCAACGCATATGTTATGAAAGGCTACAATCGACAGCTTGGGGAGATATTTACTGAAAACAATGATTAGCCCTACAACATAAAAAAGGATGACAGCCTCCATGTTTTTTTTTTTTATTTCCCCACACAAACCACATGAACATGATCAAGTTTCATCTCGGAGAATCCTTGAAAGCCGAGTAACATCAGGATAGACTTCCAGTAGCTAACATAAATTGACTAGGCAGCAAATGAAATTTTTGCAAATGGTGGATGTTGGCTATTTACCTTATATTTTACTTTTAATTGATTCATTAGCAAACTATATAGCATTAGTCGTGCATGTCACTGGATGATGTTTTCATCTAATATAGCTGTTTAAAATTCAAAATCATCTTCTACATTTAAAAGTGTTAGACTTTTTTTTGGCTTAATACATCCACTTTTAATTCAGTAAAACTTCTCAGTACTGTTTTCCACCCCTGTGCCACATTATTTCTTAATGTGCTAAGCATTAGTGCATGTATAAGTATTATTTAAGTATAAATATATGACTTATTTGTGGATCTAATAGTAAAGCCTTACTGCAAAAATATACCCTATATAAATATAGAGATATTTAGTGAAAAAGATTTGCAAGTAGAGAACTTCATCCAATCCATCTGTCCAAACAAGTTTACTTTTGCATTCATCTTTTCCAGATTCCCCCAGGTCTAATGATGTCTAATACAGTCTGATGAAGCTCTAAAGATTTTCCATATCCTAAAACAGTAAAAAAGCTAATTGTGGAGCCATGGCCTGATTTAGTGTTCAGTGCTTTATATGGCTGGCATCTGTAGCCCTTTAGCCATGTCTCTGAAGAGGCATATGTTACGATCCCGCTGTCAGTGAAATCAATCCTTATCAATTTTAAAGTTCAAATTTTGGTTTCATGACTTTCAGGGGACCGGCTCAGAGTGAAAATAACAGTTTCGCCTGCTTTTTCTATTCTCCATCTGCTTGCTTATTGATTATCTCTCGCTCTTTGGCTGCGGCTCTGTGAGTGAGAGAGATTGAGCATATATAGAGGTGAGAGAGAGAATAGAGAGCTGAAGGTTTAGTAGAATTAAATAATGCTATGTAGAATGATGGGTAAGCCCGTGGGTAAGCATGAACGTGACACACAAGGTGACAACTGTGATTACATTTTTGTGTGTAACTCTGTAACTAGATGTGTCATGAACATTTATATATGTGAGCATATTTAGAACTGTGTTATTTATCCTTGGATCAATCTTAAGCTCAGGTTTCTGTCTCTGTGGGGTTTCTCCCTGGGTCTACGTGGGTTCCCTCTGGCTTCTCGGGTTTCCTCTCACTCTTCAAAACCATGATAAAAATGCCTCTATGTGGGAATGAGTGTATGAATACTGTTCATGTGTGCATAATGTTTTGCAATGGACAATGGCTCAGAAGCTTAAAAACCAAAGCTGGAGGAGATTTTGTGCTAATTATTATACAATAAAATGTCAGCCTTTGGAAAAATATGTCTAATGTCTATGTACAGTATGGAAGTGTTGGAAAAATGTAATTTATATTTGTTTGGAAACCCTTATCATATCATCTTAACATAATCACCTTTTTAAAATCTCTTACTTTTCAGTGTAAAAGCTAAACCAGTACCTTTTTCCTATAGCAGCCTAGTGGCAAACATTGCGTTGTGGGTAATATATTGGGCCGACAGTAAACCAATGCTCCCACACTAACTGCCCACTAAGTGGGTGGGACAAAGATGCCATGACCCTGCTGGCCTTCCCACCAGTCCCTGCTAACAGCTTTGGCCCAGAGGTCAGCCCAATTTCCCCAGTGCTGAGTGCTCATTACACACGCGCACAGTGATAAATGCCCACGGCTGCACGTGGCTGCGTTGTCACAGTGCACGTCGCTAGGGAGGCCGGCAGAGACGGTGAGGCTCAGGGTCTGAATGTCAGTGTGGGAGCCGTTACCTAGCAACCTTACCTTACCTGAGTCACTCTCTCCTTTCTGGCCTTATTTCATTTTCACTTTTGTGTCTCACACTTTCGTCATTTTTGGTTCCTCAGCTTTACTCCTGCTAGCTGATAGCACAGTTCCTGCCAATTCTGAGAAGGAAACTGAAAAGCAAAGAGATAAGAATTGACGATTAAGTCCAAAAAAAATACGTCCTCAGTAATCAACTTGCTTGTACTTAATTTCAGATCGAGCACTTGTTTAAAGCCACACACGTGATTTTTTTTAAAACCTCAGATGCTCATTGAATATAAATATGGTCTGTGGATTTTCCTAAATTATTCCTTCAGCTCTCTAGCAAAGGAAATTTGTACATTTAATGATGCAGTCATTATTATGAACAGATTGTGCTTTTAATTTGGGCCTGCAGCTAATCTCTATTTTATTTCATTTCTTATGCAAGACTTGTATAATCCTTAAAGCATTAAAATGCAAAAACAATTTGCTCGTTCCACCCTAGTGGCCAGTTTATATGTCAGTTAAACAAATGTAAATGGATTCATCTCTATGTAATTATGTGTCAAATAAAAGTATACGTATTTTGCATAAACATTGCATAGTTTATGAAATAATGCATAATACAATTAGAGAGAGAGAGACAGAGAGAGACAGAGAGAGAGAGAGAGAGAGTTTAGGTCATAGTTATCTAAGCAGCCATCCTTCTATGTGGGAACTTCAAATAGATACAGAAAACCATCTCACATACTCTAAGTGAGGGTTCGCAAATGTGTTTCTGTGGAGCTAATTTTCTCTGGGCCCCATCACATTACCACATCCATCAGATTAGAAGAAATCAGGCTTGTAAACCATCCTCAGAGTAACTCTTGTGTACTCTGCAGTGCCACAGCACAGAGTAAAGCAGAGCCCCTAGAAAGTATACTATATTGCCAAAAGTATGCACTCATCTGCCTTCACACGCATATGAACTTGAGTGACATCCCATTCTTAACCAATAGGGTTTAATATGATGTCGGCCCACCCTTTGTAGCTATAATGGCTTCAACTCTTCTGGGAAGGATTTCCACAAGGTTTAGGACTGTGTTTATGGGAATTTTTGACCATTCTTCAAGAAGTGCATTTGTGAGGTCAGACACTGATGTTGGATGAGAAGACCTGGTTCACAGTCTCCTCTGTAATTCATCCCAAAGTTGTTCTATCAGGCTGAGGCCAGTCAAGTTCTTCCTCACCAAACTCACTCATCCATATCTTTATGGACCTTGCTTTGTGCACTGGTCGCAGTCATGTTGGAACACGAAGGAGCCATCACCAAACTGTTCCCAAAGTTGGGAGCATGAAATTGTCCAAAATCTCTTGGTATGCTGAAGCATTAAGGGTTCCTTTCACTGGAACTAAGTGGCCGAGCCCAACTCCTGAAAAACAACCCCACACCATAATCCCCCCTCCACCAAACTTTACACTTGGCACAATGCAGTCAGACAAGTACCGTTCTCCTGGCAACCACCAAACCCAGACTCATCTATCAGATTGCCAGATGGAGAAGCGTGATTCATCATTCCAGAGAATACGTCTGGCATCCTAGGTATTTTTCCCAAGTGGCATCCTATCACGCTACCATGCTGGAATTCACTGAGCTCCTGAGAGCGACCCATTCTTTCACAAATGTGTGTAGAAGCAGTCTGCATGCCAAGGTGCTTGATTTTATACACCTGTGGCCATGGACGTGATTGGAACACCTGAATAAAAATGAATTGGATGGGTGAGTGAATACTTTTGGCAGTATAGTGTATGCTAATCACACAATACAAACTGTACTTTATGCCTAATGTTCCCTTTTTTGGTGAGCCAAACTTTCCCTTTCAGCAAAAAGTTCCCAATGAGCTGAACAGTCTGGGCTGCTCTGCTCCTTCTGGGTTAGCATTAGTTATCTAGCCTAGGAAAACAACTCTTGGCAGCATACAGTAGCTATGCTAAAAAGATTTAATTGTCATTTTGACTGTCAGAGGTGCTGAATAGCTAAGATTGCATGCTAAGTTGACAGTTATTGTAGCTAGCTTGCATAATACGTGATTGGGATGCACCTTTTTGGATGCACTTTCTAGTATGGGCTTTATAAATTAACAAAAAATAGGCAATACTGCTGTGAGAAGTGTACCTGTGGCTGGTCAGAACTGCACTGCAATTATCTGTCACTTATTGCAACTGACTACATTTCTATACACATTTTGTATTAGTGCCACTTGTAACACTATTTTTGAAGGGTCTTCATAACAAATTCATAAAAATTGTTTGCCTCAGTGTTTATATATACTGTATGTGTATAAATGACCAGAAGCAGGTTGGCAAGAATATGTGCTAAAATACTTCCTCATAGACCTCTAGTCCTCCCAGAAAAAACAAACACTTCTTGCATTTGTACTGAAGATGCCATTGCAGGTCTTCAAAGCCCAATGCTCTTTGAAAGCCTGAGTGTCTGAATGTGTGAATGAGTCTCTGAGAATGTGGGCCAATATTTACTCTTCTTGCATCTACTAGGCACTTAATACTCTGTATCAGGATCTGAAAATAGGGAAAAAAGGAAACCAAGTTCAAACAGTATTTTTTTCTGTTTAATGCTGTAACATAGAAGCGTAACATTTAGCAGACATTTTCTGTCAGTGGACCCTGTTCCAGTATCAAATGGCTCCAGTTTTTGGTGACTGTTCAACATTGGAACTGGAAATAATGGTATTTAAGGGCAGGGCTAGCAATATTCCTTCTTCCTCATTGAATACATATACTGTATTACACAAACACAGCAACAAATAGAAACACTTTCATTTTCTGTCCATAATGTTAAATGAGAATTTACTAAACGTTAAATATTTGTAAGTTATTTTGTATACATTTAACATATATTTCGTCCTCTCATTCTGATGCATTATTGATTCTACAAACCTCATTTCAAGAAAAGTTGAGACACTTTCATAAAATGCAATAAAAACTGAAATCTGTAATTTGTTAATTCACAAGGACAAAGAAAAGATTTTCAGTGTTTTCAATGATTAACTTAATTCTATTTGTTAAATACAAACAAATTTAGAAATTGATGCCTGCAACACACTCAAAAACATTGGGACAGAAGCGTGTTTACCACTGGGTCACATCACCTTTGTTAAATGATACTTTTTAATTGTTTGGGAATTGAATATACTAATTGTTGTGGTTTTGCAAGTGGAATTCTTGCCCATACATGCTGTTTACAAGACTTGAGTGGCTCAACAGTCCGTGGTCACTGTTGTCTGATTCTCCTCTTCATGATGCTCCATACACTTTCAGTAGAAGACAGATCTGGACTGTAGGCAGGCCTGTCAAGCCACACTGTTGTAACTTGTGCAGAATGAGGCCTGACATTGTCCTGCTGAAATAGACATGGAGTTCTTTGGAATAGGTACTGTCTTGACAGCAGCATATGTTTCTCCAAAATACCAGTATAGGCCTCTGCATCAATGGTAACTTCACACATATATGCAGATCACCCAGGCTGTGAGCACTGATGCACCCGCATGCCATCACAGATGCTGTTTTTGCACTTTCCTTTGGTAAAGACTGGACGGTCTTTTTCATCTTTGGCGTATAGAATCTGATGTCCGTTTTTCCCCAAAACAAGCTGAAATGTGGACTCGTATGACCACAGAAAACATTTCCACTGTATTTCAGTCCATGACTGAAAGTCAGATGACTTTGGGTCCAGAGAAGTCAGCACTGTTTCTGTGCAAAATTTAAATTAATATATGGCTTCCTGGGCAGCATGGTGGCGCAGTGGGTAGCACTGTCGCCTCACAGCAAGAAGGTTCTGATTCAATCCCCAGGTGGAGTGGTATGGGCCCTTTCTGTGTGGAGTCTGCATGTCCTCCCCATGTCTGTGTGGATTTCCTCCAGGAACCCCAGTTTCCTCCCACAGTCCAAAGACATGCATAATAGGTTAACTGGTGTCTCTAAATTGTCCCTGGTGAGTGAGTGTGTGTGTGGGTGGGTGAGTGTGTGTGCCCTGCGATGGATTGATGCCCTGTCTAAGGTTGATCCTGCCTTGCACCCTATGCCACCGGCCCTCCTGTGACCCTGGAGACAGGAATAAGTGGTTAAGATAATGAATGAATAAATGAATGAATAAATATGGCTTCCTCTTTGCATGAAACAGTTTCAGGTTGCATTTTGTGATGCAGCAGTGGACTGTGTTAAGTGAGTGATTTTCCAAAGTACTCCGAGTCCATGTGGCTATGTCCATCACAGCAGCAGGACAGTTACTCAAACAATACCGTCTTCATGCTTGATGGTCACACGGCTTCAGCAGCAGTTTCCGCCCATAGCCTTCATGCACCAAGATTTCCCCTGACTCCCTTAAACTTTTTATGATATTATGAACTGTAGATGGTGAAAGACCTCTCTGCAGTCTTGTGCTGAGAAACGTTGACTGACAATTCTCTCATGAAGTTTGGCAAAGAACCACAACCCATCCTTGCCTGCAAAGACTAAGCCTTCAGAGGATGCTCATTTTATACTCAATCTTGATGACCTCACCTGTTACCAGTTAAGCTGCTAATTGTGGACCCTTCCAGTATTACTTGTAAAACCTTTTCAATTTTATATTGCCTTTGTCCCAACTTTATTTGAGTGTGTTGCAGCCATCAGTTTCTAAATTTGTTTATATTTAACAAATAGAATTAAGTTCGTCATTGAAAACACTGAAAATCTTTTCTTTGTCTTTTTGTCTGTTAAATAAATCTTCAGGTGAATTAACAAATTACCGATTTCAGTTTTTACTGTAATTTTATAAAGCGTCCCAACTTTTCTGGAAATCAGGTTTGTACAGTAACAACTAATTCACAGTGATTTGTTTTGACGGTGCACCACATATTAAAATGTGTGTAGCTGTTAATATTGTCGTTTTTTCTTTAAGGAGACATTTTAATACTTTTGTGACTGTTCCTTTCAATCTTGGGAAAGTCTTCTGGCCAGAAGTCTTTGCAGTTCCTAACATGAATTAACTTATTTCCTGGATGTTCCACAATATTAAATGCAAGTATAAGTGGATAAAATGTACAATTCTTTCTGTAATAAATTTTTTTTAATGTGTGTGTTGGCATTTTTTTGGGGGGGTGTATGAGGAATAAAACAAATTTCCTTGATTATAATAAAAAAATACTGATGTCATATGTTTTATTATAATAATAACAACAACCAGTGGCGGAACAACTACACAAAAGGCCCCGGGGTAACACACCGATCGGGCACCTCGGGGGCGAAACACACAGTTTCTTAAATAGAAACCAATTAAATACAAAACAAACAGCTTCGTTTAACTTCAAAACATTACTATTCATTATATTTAACATTTGTTTAGGGATTTCAAAGATTTTTTTAATTTAAAAATTTCAAGCCATGATAAGGCTGTACAGCAAAATTAAGTGATATATAAAGATAAAAATTAGCAATGCTCATATATATGGTTGGCTTTTAAAAAACCATTAGTGCAAGTTCCAGAAAGGCACATGTTAATCAAATACACGGAAATAGGGGGCCCACAGCGGCACCGGAGGGGCCCCCGCATGGCCGGGGGAGGGCCGTGGGCCCCGGGGCAACGGCCCCGGCTGCCCCCCCTGCAGCTCCGCCCCTGACAACAACCACTCATGTTGTTGATTGCTTTCCTATAACAGTAGACCCCCAAGAGTTTTTTTCCTTACTTATCATGTTTGGATTAAAATGACAATAATGATCGCACTGAATGTCATGTTTTTTCATCTTGTTATTTCTGATTAAATTTCAAAACACTCCAATCACAGATCAAACAACAATGATCTATAAACTTTTTTTAATATGCACTTTTTTCCACCACTGCAAGCTGAAACGATGCAGTTACTGTCCCCATGGTAACTGTTCCAGTCATCTTTCATGTCAGTGGAAAATAAACCACAGGTTTTACATGTCAAACCGAGCTGGTTACTGAATGCACAGCAGAGAACTGCCTTATGTCATAGCTCCAGTATCACAGTTCACAGAAACATTGTGTTTTATAAGTGTGACTACGAAAACATACACAATTACACAAGTGAGGAGAAACAGATTGCTGGTAGAACTGTGCAGAGTCTGCCATCCCACCCATGATGTATTGGGAATCAGTCTGACACTAATTACCTTAGATTAACAGTAGAGCTTGGTGTGACAGTTCACGTATCTGTTTTTTCTTTTCTCTTTTTTTTATCAGTTTCAGATGAATGGGTTGGGGGAGTTTCGTGAAGGATGCTGTTGACAATTGGATTCTACGACATGCACTGTAATCAATTTTTCCCCCCTCCTTTCCTCCCCCCCACACACACTTTCTCTCTCCATCAGTTCTTCATCTACCCTTTTCTCGTGAACAAAACCACACCACATGAGATGTTTTAGAGATGATATTTTGTTTAGAGGCTATTCTTATTGAGGATCATATGAATCAAGAACTTCTGATGTCTACTTAAAGAAAAAAAACATGATGCAGCATGCTGGACAATAATCATTGAGAGGGTGGTGTCATGTGAGCCGAGGCCAAGAGGCAGAGTAACAGTTAAAGTCTCCAGAAGGACCAGGGCAGATTCTGCGAGATGCTTTGAAACACTTACCAGCCAATGTTCTCATAAAACTGTATGAATTGTGCTGGTTCTCAATGCCAAGGATACATCCTTCATAGCATGGGTCCTTCCAAGTAAGGTCCTTCAGAGGCCACAATAGAACAGTCTAGTGAGTGTGGAAGTGTGGAGAGGTCCTGCTTTCAATTCCACATTACAGTTCACAGTACATATGCATAGGATTGTGAGTGCTGCGCATAGGATTATATAAGAATACAGAGGATACTAATGATATTGTCCTTGGTAGAATATCAAAGGATCGTAGACATCGGAACAATCCTTTGGCTGGATTCGATGGCGATCGATGACGTAGCATCCTAGAAATGCAGCTGTTAAGGATCCTTCCTTGAAACTGAGAAATGGCGTACTGATACCTTTTTAAAGGCAAATGGTTGTCACAACAAATATTGATGTTTAGTTTAACGCTGATTACAGCTGCTTATGGTATATGGTATATAAGTTGAAGATTAACTTTATTATTTGTGAAGGCATCTTTGCTTTACAGCATTTCTTTACATGTACTTACACAGTACTCTGTACTTTGTTACATCCATTCCATTTCACATCCATTTCTAAATGTTGTGGAACATCTCTGAAACACATTAGCTCCTGTTATCACTAATGTTATAGCAGCATATTATGATTTGTAGCGTGGGTGCCCCTATGTAATGTGCCCCGATTTAATGTGATATTAGGGGGATAGAAATGGCATGCTAATCATTGATTCACTGTATATACATAAGTATATACACTGAACTACCAGAAAAACTGGTATACCAGTTAATACTTGGTAGTTCACCCATGGGATCTTAGAGGGAACGTTACACAGTCCTCACGCTGATGTTTGTTGAGGCCCGAGCATTGAATTCTGATGTTACTTGAGGCAGTGTCGCACGCCTATCACGTGAAACGATTCTTGCCAGCCGACACTGCTCACGTTCACCCAGAGTCTTTTTACAGCCACATTGCCGTCATAAGTTTGAGGTTCTGATGGAATTCTTGTAGTCATTGTTCACCCTTGAAATGCTCATACGTGAAAATCCAAACTTTGCTTTTACCTCTAAAATGCTATGACCCATCTCACAAGCTCCAGCTATTAAACTGTGTTGAAAATCACAAAATCATGATAACTTGCCATTCTCACAGTGGAAACTCTAGAAGCTTCCGTAGATGTCTATCGCTTTATATACACACTGGCGGATGCAACCAATGATGTACATAAGTGGCATTGCTATATATATGTAGGCTCCAATTCCAGTTTTTCTGGTACTTCATGCATACATACTGCACATACATACATACATACATACATTTTTTAGGTCTATCTTTCTTGACTCTTATTCTGTGTATGAATCAGTGCTTGTTCTGGTTATTTGTACATGACGACTCAATGCAGAGGTCTAACACAATCACTCAAGCCCTTTCACCCAGTCTGTTCAGCCTAGAGACACAGGAATAGACTATGTGCTTCTTCCCTGGAGAAGCTTAGGGAGGATTTGCGGCTCAGTGGAAAGGACCAAGAAAAATGTTTTCTGATCAATTATTCACCATTTCACAATCCCTTTTGGCCAGAGTGTTGCATCTGTAGCTTCGTGGCATATGATCCTTTTTCCTCTCTCCCTTTCTGCCTCTCATTCAGGAGCTGCAGGTCTTTCCTTCATGCCTACAGAGAGCAGCTGAGCTCCCAGCCAAGCTGCTGTGGATAATGGTGGCAATTAATAATGTGTCATAATAGCCACCGCAGGGCTAGCATGGGATCAGGGTGTGTGTGTTTGTGTTTGTGTGTGAATGTATGTGTGTGTGTGTGTGCATTTGTGTGTGTGTATGTGTGCATGCCTTTGCTTTGTATATATGTTTAAAGGGGTATAGACTTTACCTCTTTTTGACAGGACACAGGTGGTGTCCACTTCTGAGTATCTGGGGGCACATAGGCAGTGTGCATGTGTGTGTTGTCAGCCAAGCCGCAGTTCAGCTCACACCACACTGGCACATAGCTGAGAGCCGAGGCAGGAACTCGTCCAGGTGCACAGGCCCTCTGACACAGCTAGCCTATTGTACGACGCTGAGGTTGGAGTGTAAACCGCGTCACACAGGTGCGAGGCAGCGCTAACCCACGCTAACCCCAAGGACGGCAACTACACACACAGAGGATGGGGTGGGGTGGGGGGGTGTTAGAAAGCGTCCTAAGACAAGCACAGCATGTTTGTGTCCTTTAGCAGGCTTGTGTCACAGGAGAGAAGACTAACAGTTATGTTACAAACAGGGACACGTTCAAACGCTGCCGCTGAAGGCTTCATGTTTGGGTATCTCTTTAGTAGGTAAGGACTGAAATAATACAAGAGTTTGTGCAGTTCTAGGAAAAGAATCAATTTGCAGAGCATGCTGCTATAAAAAAAATCATTAGCAGGTGTTGTGATGTAGCATTACACCCTTACTTTATCCTGTGCATTTAATTGCATTTAATGCTGTGAAGTTGTTAAGACAAATAAACGCAGCTTGCCATGCTACCAAGAAACCACATAGCACTCTGTCCTCAAGATTTTGCCAGAAAACTTAAAGTTACAGCTTAAAAAACCAAAACCAAAATAAATTAGCGCTGTCACAATTTTTTTTATCGCACGTTAATCGCGGTTTTAACATACATTTTGATTTGTGTTACAGGTCGGCATCATAGGACCATTGAAAATGTTGTTGTCATTTATCACTGGTCTACTTTAAGAGAAACGACTGTTGAATGTTGCCTCATTATTCATTTGATTTTATTTGATAAAAGTGAAATATTAAATGATTGATGTCTTTTCGTTATTTTAAATAAAGAAATAGTTTTTGTCTTTCGTTCATCTGATATACTGATTAGAGTTGGAGTTTAACTAAAGGCATCAATTCGCCGATTAGAGTAACGCGGCACTTTGTAACCGAAGAGTAAGTTTACGTTCCAACCAAAACATACATAAAAAAGTTAAAATACATCACCCACAGTTCATAGACATTTCATCACATTTATTTCAGAAGTGCCTACAGCATATAAAATGAGTCTGAACAGCATTGTTTATCATATTAAATACAGCCGAGTGCTGTCTTGTAGAACACAACCAGTCAGCTGTCCGCTGTTGATGACATTGACGTTTCAAATAGATCCGTTTTAGTGACCGAGTTCCCTATGAACTGCCCTTAGGATTCTGTATCCTGTGTAGTGTGCAGGGAGCAGGGATACAGATTAGAGACACTTGCTATTGGAATGCAGCCTAAAACAAGTAACGTAACGGTCAGTTACGTGTTCACTGACGGTTGTTTGCATAATTTTACAAATTTTTAATCTGCGTTCATTTTTTTAATCACGATTAATTCTTTAACGCATTAACGCATTCATTAATTTGACAGCACTAAAATAAATGTCTCCTGGCAGAAAACCTTACCATGCCAATGATTACATGTTTAATAATCTGTTTAAATGGAGCATCCGCCATACAAGTCCCTGTGTAGGTTGTTAAAACGATATATAAGAAGGAGCATATTAACATAAACCTTACAGCAAGTACAGAAAATTAATCAACACCTTGTCACCAGTCAGATTCACACAGTGCTGTGGTATCATTTGAATGATTAAACGTGATTAAACATTTAAGTAAGAGGTTAAGGTTTCAAGACTGCCAGAAAATCCATTTTAGTTCATGGAACCTACAGTTTAGTCTGAATGTCAATAATCATCGAAAAACATGTTGACTTTTACTGTACATACAGTACAACTGCAACATTCCAATCAATCCCAGTGGGCTAGAGCTTGGTTCTTCAAACAGATGTAGCTCATGTTTGGTCTTAGACATTCGCATGAAACCTGAAAGCCATGAGGAGCTTTGGTGCAATGGTTGAGATGGGGTCATCAACAGGGGGAACAATTACTAAATGATTACAATAATAGCAAATTATTGTTTCTCAACAGCTGTAAGTTTGATCAAGCTGAAATTTGGTCTAATGCACTGATCGGTATGCAAATTTTGCAACCATAAAAACAAAACAATCTTCATGCAGAACAGCATTTTAGCTCCATATCAGAAATGATCTACGTCTATACTAACACACCTGCTGTGCATGTAGGCAGTTGTAGCATTATTAAGTGATGCATTTTAAAACTAAAATGTATTAGTGTGAATGTAGTCTTAGGTCTGACTGATTCTACCATTTTACACTCCCCCGTGGCCCTCATGGGCCCGAGCACCCTTACGTCATCATAATGTGTCTTTCTGTGTTGGAGAAAGGCGTGCTTGAACAGCACAATGGACTTGGTTGTACATGTACGTACTTAATTTATTGCTTTTTTGAAGTTGTTTTGTGCATACAGACACACAGCCCTCTTGTACGTCTAGATTTATTGATAATGCGATGCAACGATTTGCAGCAAATCATGCTGTACATCAAACATCACATGTTTGTTTCATCATTGGACAATGGCAAAACTGATGTCGTCTTTGAGTACTGTGCTCAGGCCCAACTCTTTTCTCACACCCAGGGTTCAGCGTTCAGCGTACTGCACCCTAGCATGGCATGGAGTGATCACACTAGCCAAATGATCCAGACTTTGAGGGTCAAACATGCTATAGATTGCCTAGTGTGAGTACACCCTTAAACTAGATCTATACCCTTAACTATAGTCATGACCATGGGGTTGCGACTTGCTATGGATGCTTGGACCCCACAGATTGCTGCTTGTGCTATTATTATTCTCGCTATGATTATTATTGTTGTTGTAATTAATATGATATAAAATGATATACTATGTGTCCTATGCTATTTCCACTCATTCATTAAGAGGCTTCTATATCAGATTCTGTATCACCAAGGTTTTGATACTTTGATAATGTAAGCACATTATATGAACACTAGGAAACACTAAGAAAGAGTGCCGTGTCCTGGAACATGCTCAGTTTAACGTAAAACTCTCTCCTTCCTGCTCTTGTTAAAAATCTAAACTTTCACTGACTGTGTAAAGCAGTTATTAGTCTCTTCTTTGTTCCTCCCTCCTCTCTTAGTTCATCCACCCTGATCCATTTCTCTGTGCACAGCATCAGTTCAGTCACGGCGGACCCTCTACCTGACATCCATACGTGGAGGCACATGTTGATTTAGTCAGCAGTGCCAGACATCCTGGACCTAGAGAAGCGGGTAAAGTTTACAAACCTCTCGCCATTTGTACAGTCCTATTACCCACGATAGCCACCACATTAGTAATTGTCAGTGGGTCCGGCCCTTGTACACTGCTTCCATTTGACCCAATTCATTTCAGTGGGTGTGTCTGGCTGGCAGTGATATATGCCCTGGTGGTATTTTCCTGATGTATAATCTTTCAGATCTTCTGCTGCTAGGGTTACCGTTAGCTTCGGTTAGGGCCATGGAAAAAATGGAGGAGTGATGAGATACAAGTGAGGTTTAGATTAAGCGTGCGGGGGGTGTGGGGGTGGGGGTGTTCAATGTTGTGAGGTTGATTTCTGCTCTGCTAATATATACACAAAATTAGAGCACAAGGATACGCCGGAGCACATCATTTATCTGTGGATGAATCGTATTCTTTCCTAATTTGTTTGGATTCACTTCACAAATTTTGGACAAAGCTTAAGGATCGTGGGGACAACTTCTTGTTCTTTGGCTAGGAAAAAAGAAAAAGGATGGTCATGGCTGTGATCAAATTAAATACTTAAATGAATCGTACACAAGCCAAAGTTGTTCAGACATTTTATCTTGAACTCAGTTTTGGAGCCTTAACATAACCTTAAGTGGGGTTATAAGTTATAATAAATAATTCTTCAAAGTAGAAGGGTTTTTGTTTGTGAGCTGCCATTACAACACACAGGCGTTGAGACTGTAGAGTGTTATGTAGGAAACACCATAAACTTTTCCTAAATGATTTAAAAAGGAATTGAATTTCTGGAGATCTATGTTTCAGCGGCTGATTTATGCTCATTTGATGCACAGATTATACAGTTTACAGAGTGGATATTAAAAGCCATAGTGTTTTTATTATGCATAGAAATGCAGTTTAAGTATGTTTGACTACTTTGATAGCAATGATATAAATATATTATTAGTAGTGCTATCAAATTAACTCATTAAGGAACTAATCACGATTAAAAAAATTAATGCCACGAAAAACTTCATGCAGATTAAAAATTTGTTAAATTACACAAACCAGCAGCGCCGTCATCGAACACAAACATTTAGAAATTGATCATTACGTTACTTGTTTTAGGCTGCATTCTGATCGCATATGTCCCTAAGCTGTATCCCTGCTCCCTACACATTGCACAGGGTACAGAATCCCAAGGGCACTTCATAGGGAACTTCGGTCACTAAAACAGCACTATTTGAAACACCCTGCAACGTCATCAACAGCGGACAGCTGATTGGTTGTGTTCTACATAACAGCACTCGGCTGTATTTAACATGATAAACAACGCTGTTCAGATTCATTTTATATGCTGTAGGCACTTTTGAAATAAATGTGATGAAACGTCTATGAACTGTGGGTTATGTATTTGAACTTTTTAATGTATGTTTTGGTTGGAACGTAAACGTACTCTTCGGTTGCAACGTGCCACATTACTCTAATTGGTGAATCGATGCCTTTAATTAAACTACAACTCTAATCAGTATCTCAGATCAATGAAAGACTAAAGCTATTTCTTTGTTTTAAAAAAGATTTTGGAAAGACGTCAATCATCTTTAATATTTAACTTTTAACAAATAAAGTCAAGTGAATAATGAGGCAACATTCAGCAGTCATTTCTCTTAAAGTAGACCAGTGATAAACGGCAACATTTTCAATGGTCCTACGATGCCTATGCATGTACAACACAAATTAAAATGCGTGTTAAAACCGCGAGTAACGTGTGATTAAACAAATTAATCGCACGATTAACGCAATTTTGAAAAAATTTCTAAGGCACATTTAAGTGTGGTTTAGACCCCCTGTTGGTTAATCAGCAAAAAGAAAATGAAGATGTTGCTCTATTATCCAGTTCATTTACAACAGATTTTAGCCATTTGGGCAGTTATAAATGCAAAAACTGCACCTATCATTTGTATTATGTTAAGAAAGGGATATGCAAACTATAAACTACAAAGTGAAAGATATATTTATATTGAAATGATCTGTAATGTGCTTAGTGATTGTGGTGCAGTTTGTTGGATGATGCTGTATTCTATATTTTTTATTATTACTATGACTAGGTTGTGTGCCACACTGCTTATTAGGAGACAAAATTCAAAACATACAAAGGGATAATGGTGAGGGTGCACTGTTAGCAACTAGGACTCTCGAGCTGGACAAGATGTACGAGATGACTCGAGTGTACAGATGAAGAGGTGAAAGAACTGGACAGTGAGACAACACTAAAGCACCGCTGCATCACTCTCTACAAAGGTGATAGGTGAAACAATAGTCGATTGGCAATAGTTGACTGGCGTTGAGAGTAATGTAGGAAACAGTTAAGAAAACAGTGAAAACAGACCAACATAATGAACAACTTTTAAGACAATACAAAACAAAACAAAAAATCAGTTGAGTTTCATTCTGAACCCGTTCAAGGTTATGTATTCATTAAAAAAAATGATGATTCATGACATTCAAGGTGGATTTTTTTTTATTATTTATATTTTTTAAAAATATCTTAATTTTTAATGATTGTAGGGTCATTATTTTAACAGTAGCATTTTAATTACTTGTAATAATCAAGTGAAAACAAAAACATGAACCATATCTTGCCGCTGCAATGATTTGTTATCCTGGTTTTTACATAGTAATTTATATATTTGACAGTTGAGAATGAAGAAATGCAGCTCTTGGCTAGTGATTGTCCTTAACTGACCCTAATTAATGACCATTTATGCCCAGTTACTTAGTTGCGCTTTGGCTTTATTGATGTTTCTGAGACAGATTAGCTGGAGTGTAAGCTGTCATGCTAGGACAGCCAGTCTATTTAAGTCTGCTGTTTGTTGTAAATGTATTAGGTTAAACAGTGGTACATTTTGAAAGCAGACTGGAGAGTGGAGTCTTATTTTTAGTCCAGTAGTGATGCTTGGACAAGACACATAACCACAACAGCATAATATAGAAAAGACTGAAATAGAGTGAAGGAAGGGCAGAAATACAGGAATCAAAGATGTCTTGAGATTTCAAAACTTTTTCATGGAGCTTTACATTGAAACAAGAAAGAAAAAATAAATGATCAAATAAATAAATAGTATAGTATAGTATATTTTCTGTCTTTCAACTAAAAAGATGAAGAGGCAGGAGAGACAAGATGGACTGATGAGCCTTAGGGTGAGAGCAGATGGATAGAATGTAGAGGAGCAGGTGGAAAGATGAAAAGAGTGCAATAAAACAGATGCAGAGAAGGTGAGGTGAAGAAAATGGAGGTTGCCTTGGTGTGGATTCTGCTCTCATTTCCTCTTCCTCATCATCAGTGTTCTTCAGCCCAGGGTCATTTTTTCCCCCCTTTTTTAACCACATATCCTCATGTTTTTATCATATCTGCCTCGCCTTTGTTATTCTTCTCTTCCTTGCCAGGACCTGGTCAAAAGCAGTGACAGAAATCAATGAGATTTCCCCCTCATATCTTTTCATCTTCATCCCTTCCGTGGCTCACGTCGACCTTGTGAGCTTTAAAATAGCTCTTGATCACCGGGCTCTTTTCCCTATTCTGCTCTGCATAGCTAGGTATAAATCACTTGGGCCTCCTTTATGTGGAAAGTCTTCTTTTTCTCCATTGGACTCGCAGATTTAGTGGCATTTCAAATAGATAAACACAAGCAACATTTATCAGGACAACAAAAAGGCGGGCTTAATCAAAGGGTCCTGGTCCTCGGTCTGCAGTGTCTCCATTTACCTTGAGATAAATCCATTGGGGTGACCAGCACTGTAGCGGGGCACCTGACAAATCACCACCGTCAGCGTGTGCTGTGTTGCGGCTTATTGGCCTTTCTCTAAGTGGTCTTACCCTTCACCGAAAAGGATGGTGCTTGTCAGACAAGGCCAGATTAAAGTTAGACAAAAAGAAATGATTTGTTATTAGAGAACACCCATTGTGAATCTTGAGAAGGGAAACAAATATGTATGAGAGTTGGATATTCTCTAGACAACAGCAGGTTTTGTGTGTGTGTGTGTGTCTGTGTGTGTGTTTGAGAGAGAGAGAGAGAGAGAGAGAGAGAGAGAGAGAGAGAGAGAGAGATGAGAACAGAGGCACAGAAGGAGGGTTGGAGGTGAAGTGGATGAGCGTAGGGTTGGAGGGATTCGATTAAAGAATGGAAAATGAGCGTGTGTGTGTGCGTGTGTGTGTGTGTGTGTGTGTGTGCCTGTGTGTGAGTGTGTGCTGGTGGGGTGGGTTGGGTATTACACACAAGCAGACATCGTCATTTAGAGCTAGAGAATGTTAAATGCTGCTCTCTGTCTTTTTCAGAGTGGAAGAGAAAAGATGAGCGTCAGGAGGAGAGAATCTTCAATGTGCTCCTGTAAGAATGAGGTGGTGCTGACTGATAATGTGATGCAGAGCAACAGTGGAGGTCAGAAAGTGGAAAACATCTCTGAAGTGTAGCGTGGAGTAAAATACCCAGAACTTCATAGAAGAGAAGAATCCAACTTAAATATACCAGAAACTGAAAGCAAGACAAAAACTAACTAGGATTTTTTCCCCATAAATTTATAATATAGCAAGTAAGTTAAGTGTGATATAGAGTTAAGGGCAATGTCTTAATATAAGAATCTGCCCTATTTTGCTACCAAACTGAAATAATATTAATATGCTTCAATTTCTTTTAATTAATGTTAATGATATTTGATTGTAAGAAGTAGTTGTGGTAGAAATAATAATAATAATAATAATAATAATAATAATAATAATAATAATAATAATAATAATAATAATAATAATTAATAATA
>JAOVVH010000023.1:22675229-22685303 GCA_028566435.1 Scorpiodoras heckelii
TATTATATTATAGAAAATAATTATATTATATTATAGAAAATAATAGAATAAATAATATTGTCTGGGAATTCTATATTCATAATACATTACATGGCATACAACAATAATAACTTGTATAAATGCTTATAAGTATTTATAGTCATTAAAACTAATAGTAAAACTTTCTGGGAATCTTATATTTATAAATAGATTTGTAATGATTCATAGACTATATACCTTTAATAATACACATAACACTTTATAATGATTTGCATAGACTTATGTAAATAGGTACTAAAGATAACAGTACCACTTTCTTCAAATCCTGTATTCACTATGCATTGTAAATCCATTGAAATGTATTTATAATACATTACAAATACAAACACACAACAGTTCGTCCCAACCGAGTGATTTGATTGGACGAGAGGCATTCCACTGAGTGTTAATATTAAAGTATAACAGAGCCGAAACTTTCGACTATACATGTATCACTCTGCATCTGGACTGGACTTAGTCTGTTGCCAAGCAACACATAAGCGCACTCGCTTGCTACTCTGTGTAGGTCTACATGTTACCGCAGAAATAATTGAAGAATTCATTTTATAAATTGAATTTAATACGTGTATCTCAAAAGTTTTTTTTTTTTTTCGGAAATATGTTCATCTTTGCAGCGCAAAGTTTGTTACAATCTAAGATCGATGGTGACTGATATGATCAATATAGCCTAATTATCAGTAACTGAACACACCTGTAAAGCGGAGTGACACGTGTAAAGTCCTAGTGCTGTTATATAACACTTTATAAAGCATGAGCATATGGCTTCAGGATAAAATCAGGATACATAAGACATTATAACTGCTCTTCATAGGAATGTTTTGATGCATTATATACATGGTCTCTATGACACTATTTTCCTGCACGATATATATTATAGTTTAGTGCTCTATGAAGATTAAAGGTGTTATGAAAACTCATATTATAAAGACACGCTCGTTTTTATGTGCTTATAAAGGCTTATGAACTATTATGGATGCTGTATCAAACATTAGAAATGTATTTATAAAGAAGGAAAAGAGAATGCATAGGAATGCTGCCATTATTTTCTGTAGTATTCCATAAGACAAGACAAGACAACTTTATTTATATAGCACATTTTTAAAGATAGCAAGTGTCAACCAAAGTGCTGCACAATAATGAATGAATAAATTCATTCATATTCGGGAAAGTCTTTATCCGGGTCAGGAGCCTATCCAGAGAACACTGTGTGGGAAGTGGGAATGCTCTTTGGATGGTGCTCCTGTCCTTGACAGGGCTGTAGTAGTCAAAATTTACTGGGTCTTTTTTTAAACCAAACAGAACATATCGGTCAAGTAGGTCATGCTGTTTTATGTATTTTATTTCATCGATATAGAAAACGAAACATCAATGAATCAAAATTATATCAAATTTATATAAAGCTGTTCACATTTTCTTTCATTCGTTGTTCTATAATTTTATATAATTTATATAATTTAAAGATGAATAAAGTATCTCCTGGACTTTTTCCATTCTTTGTTATTTGTTAGTGTATCTCTAAGCTGTATTACAAACAGTATCTTTAATTTGGCCAATTTCCCAAAATGAACTGTGATTAAGCTCTGCTTATTATTTACACATATTTCATAACACAAGGCTTATTGCTCAAAGGCATGCCGCGCTGTCATGTGTCTCATTCATCACCGGGCTTTAGAAGGGAAGAAAATGTTCCTTGTAAAGGTCTATCGTTTCAGGCAGTCGTTCTCTCAGAGGGGGACTGATGTTGCTGTTTAACACACAAATTCCCTTCTCTCTGCCCAAATGTCCCCCACCTGGGGCTCCACACACAGCCCCCACCTCCTTCCTTCACCCCCTCAATCCCTACCACACGCACATGTGTATACATTCACACACACATACTCCGACCCCCCGAACACACGCAACTTGTTTTTCACATGTCAGTTTAATTGTTCACTGTCAGGGGCAGAGCAGCGGATAACAAGCTTAGCAAATGATGTCTGCTGTTGCTACACATTGATTAATATTTTACATGTTATTATCCTCTGTCTATTACAACAGCAAATTAAACTATAAATCACCCCCTCCGCCGGTGTCACCCAATCATAAATCGTGGCTCTCTCCTCCCTGTGCCTGCCATAGTGCACTGGCGTGCAAGGTCCCTCTGCTTTTCACGAGACAGCAGAGTGGCAAAAACGGGCCTGTGTTCTTCGGACTGAGTTATGGACCAGTCACGGGCACTGTATACATCGGACCAGTGAAAAATGGCGAGTTTGTTCTGCTATTAAGCAAAAGAAAAGCAGACACCCTTGAACTGTTGAACATTGGTTGTGCATTTTATTTTAACCTGAATGATCATGTAAACTGTATTATATTATTATATCTTGGACCAATGCTTTGAATGCCATCATGTGCAAAATGTTTTTTTTTTATATTATATTAAGCTATGTTGTGCATATTTCTTTTTCAGTAGAAATGAGTACAGTGAAATCTCTCAAATAAATAAAACAGCATTCCCTATTTGACCCTACTGCTGACATAGTGTAACATAATGTAACATAGGCTCTGCATTATAACATATACAGTAATTTGCAGCAAACTACTACATACATAACGAACTATAGATGCTATGTCAGAAACTGTTTATAATGCATTACAACATTATTATGAATGGCTATAGAATATATAGGATATCTTACATATTGTGATATTATGAAATGCTAACCATGGAGCTATAACTATGAGCATTTATACAGGGTATAAGAATGTATTATTCACGCTATACTGTATAACATGTTATAAATGCGTTTACAATGCATTGTGAATACAGGAGTCACAGAAAATCTTCAGTATTATATTACATATAAGCATCTATACTCTATAAGGTAATCCCAATCAGTATAAAGTACTGTGTGCCATATTATAGGTATGATGCATTATAAATTTATTTCTAATGTATTATAAATACTGGATTTGTTTAAAGTGTTACCATTATTTTCGGTATCTATGAATACTTTATACAAGTTTATGCCAATTATAAAGTCTTGTGTGCTTGAGTAGGTATATAGTTTATAATGCATTATGAATACAGTATTCCTTTAATGTTTCTCAGTTTAATAATCAATGTTAAAAAATATGAGGATGATTTTTATTACAGAAATGATTTTGGGACTATAGTCTGGTATTTTCACACATGTTAATATGAATTGTATACATTTGAAGCAATAAGATGATTTTAATCATTATTATGTTCCTTTCATCTTTTATTTATGCCCCCACATGTGCACACATCTGGCATAAATATGATATCCAAACATGTGAAAGAGGTTTTGTGTGTCTACATGCATAAGTAGTATAAATGAATTGGAATGCAATAAAAAAAATAAAATAAAATAGGACATGTATTTCTGCTCAGTAAATGGAGCATCAAGGCTAAAAGAAAGAATGCATTTGTGTTTATATGTTGCTATGGTTCAAATTGTAGCAAGAATTATAAAAATCAAAATGTGATGCGGGCTGCAGCCAAAACCTGTAGTGAAGTAAATAGAAATTCAGATGGGGTTGTGGATAAATAGTTTTCACTCCCACTTTAGGATCCATTTCTCTTGGATATCCTCAGAAATATCAGATGACCTTTTCACTGTCATTTCTTTCCTCATTTTCACTCACTGGCCAGCAAATCTGTTGGCCCCTGTTCCTCTGACAGCTAAAAATCAATTTATACAGTCGTCGTGCATGCAGAGACAGGGAATGGGACGGCCAGGCAGCCATAATGACATGGCCAATTGCATTGTGTTAGGCGACAAGGGGTCAAGAGGGATCTGTGCACAGAGGATGGGGTGCTTTGTTCACTGTGGCGGCATTAAGGGGGTATTACATGCAGGGTCGGATGACCGTACCAACAGGGGGCCACATCAGGCCCATCCCATCATCACTCCAGGAGATGAGCGTGACATAGAAACTGACATTACCAAGAATGGGAGGGGGGGCGCATAGAGATCTAAATCCACGGGACCCCCACCACCTCTCCTAAAACGCCCCGCAGTTCACCTTCTGATAGGAGACAGTGACCTCTCCTAAATCCCATTTTCAGTAGGGCAGGAAGAGAAGCATTTTCATCCACGTCTGCCCTCCATAAGTTAGCCCCTATTCATGCGTGAGGCGAGGCACTCTCATTTGTATACGGATTCACGGAGCATCATTTATTTATTTATCTACCAAGCGGATGTCGCTGAAGAAGGCAATACTCACTTGCTGATCCTCCTTAAGCTCCATGGATCTCTTGCAGATAAAGTCCCTTCGGGCTCCCCAATGATTTATCAATTTACAATGTTTATTAAGAGGGCTTTGCCGTTCCTGTGCAGCATTTCACTCCACCTGTTGCTAAGACCTGCCGTGTTGTGAAGGTCAGTCAATGTAGGACTTGTGGCAAAGTGCAGGTGAGGTTGTGACACGCAGCTTGTCCAGCGGAGTTCATAGATTTGGGGTCAAGTCATCTGCCCTGATCTGATCACCTTCTCCACTTCACAATAATTACTGCACACAAATTACAACTTTATCAACTTTCCATGGAGATGCCATTGAGAATCTATTGCTGAAGGTTCGTGTCATGGCCTTGTATCTGACAGCATATCGGCCTTTTTGACTAGAGATTAGAGCTTTCACTGGGGCTGGAGTTTTATAGTAAATTATTTGAAACTGGAGGATCAAATAATTTGCAATGTTCTAAATTATTATGATTTAATTCCAAATTATTTCCTGTATGGTAATTCAGATTTTGAGATTACGTATCGATAAATAAATAGAGCTCTGTTTTATGTTCTGACTTAAACAATAATACAGCAATAAACAGCAGGATGTAGGATATGGTGGAGATGTGACAGGCTGGAGTCTGGAGTAAAGTGGGCTAGCAGTAGTGACAGACTGATGACTTGGTGTTTTGAAACAATAGCTGGTCAGGCCGCTGTGTGAGGTGGCTGTCAAAGGACCCGTGATTACACACCTGACCCCTTCATCCTTGCCCGCTCTCCACCACTGACACTTCTGTCACTACGCCTGCTATTCTCCTTTCCAATGTGCCAGCCAGGGCAAGTGCAGCCACATTTTAGTGTTGTTTATTGATTTCTGACCTTGCGCTTAATAGTTTTCCCAGGCCCCCCAAATGGCTTTTGTAAGCAATAGGGTTTGTACATCACTCCGATCAATACCTTTTATATTTACAATAAAATTGAAACGGCTGCTAGCAAGGGGGCTGCTGGGCCAGCATTTGTCATCCTTTTGCAAGGGAAAACTATGTCATTATCTGAATTAAAACATTTATTTCTGATTAAGAGAGTGTCCTATCTCATTAATTTTTCCCTTTCCAATACTAGGGGAATGGAATCCTATTGATTTTTGCACTTTTTACACGTCTCCACTACTGGGAAGATAATTGAGAAGTTAGCCAGAATAAATGAAGTTTCTAGTCTAGCAGAGGCAGCCAATACGTTGGAAACGCAAGGTGTTTTTCTGGGGCAAGGTTTTTAATTTTGCAGCTAGCGAGGACAAGAGGACTGAACAAATTGGATTAAGGTTTGGGACATGAGGCTGGGGAATAAGGCCTGATCCCACCAGGTGACATGAGTAATAAGACAAGTTTCAGCTTGTTTCCTAACCAAAAACCACAACCGCCAGAGGAAGTCTAGATTGAAGAGCCAAAAGCCTATTAATGCTAAGCTGGTTTATTGTTGAGACAGAACTGGGAGATAGTAATCAATGGCTGAGCTAGGCCTTTCAGCATGTCGTGGCTATTGATTAAGCTTTACTAAATGAATGAGATTAGATTAACGTCCTCTTAGTTTTCATTTAATAAGAGTGGGTTAGAGCTATCCTACTGTTAGATGTTTTAATTTTGTTTTAAGTTAAAAAGAAATAGTTTTATAATAATAACAAACTTTATTTTTATAGCAATTTTTAAATATGCGGTAGTCCAGAGTGCTGTACAACAAAGTAAAAAAATTAATCAAATGATAAAAATAAATGCACAAACAAGTGAATTAAAAGGATGACATGAAAAATGAGTTATACACAATGCACTAAATATACAGATAACATTATAAAAATAAATACACAAATATAATATAGAATAGGATGGCACATTTTGATACATGTATTTGTATGATATAAATTGTAGGAGATCTGTAGGGTATCTTTTTTGAAAGGGGCTGCTAAGCGGATCATTACAATAATTAATTCAAAGCTACTCATTATTAAAATCAAGGTGCTTGTGTAATCATGTCAGCAATATATTAGACAGAAATGTAGCAGACCCAAGCTAGGATGCCATGGGAGCTGCTTTATTTAGGCTCAGGCTCGTGCCTGTGGCACAGTAGCCAGTCAATAATGCAATAATAGAAAGCTTATCAGCAGTAATATCCAGTAATATTCCAGCCCATCACTCGCTCGTCACTTTCAACATATACATATGTGTATATACACCAGATGTAGTTTGTTTTCCAATAAAAATCTTAACCCCTCAGACCGAACTAATTCTTATTACAACAGTGAATTTGCACTAATGTTTATACTACTGTTTGCTACAGGTAACTAATTATAGACTTACCAAGACTGTTCAGCCTTGAGATATTATTGATTTGTCTCAGATTTATTGGCATTTATATTTGGACCTGTCTCAGTTTTGGGCATTAGTCTCAACTAAGAATTTATAATAATGTTTGTGTTGTCTTTTCGTTTCACGTGCACAAAGTTTGACTTCTACTAGAAAGTATAGCCTAATCATTGGCACACATGCATGAATTAAGCCAAGTAGTTGAAGTAAAGGCTTGGTGGACTTGATCTGGATTCAGTCTTGCTGTCATTTGGATGTCACCTTGGCTTCCCCTCTTAAGACTCAATCTCAGCTAGTCCTGGTCTTGGACATGATAACAGTGGTCTTGACTATAGCCCTACTTCCTAGCCGCAGTACATAGCTGGCAACTTTAGATCTGAGAGAAAATGTTGTTGAGTTTAAATGGACAGTGCCCATCATGGCTTCTCTCAGGCTGGCAGCTAACAGATGAGCATGTGGAGCCTTACATGCGCACCCTCATCCTCCTCCCCACTCCTGTTTCCCCCTTTCCTTCTCCACTGACCGGCTCACTGGCCGGCTGACCGGACACCTCTCCGGCTCCGGCTGAGTAGTTGATCGGCCAAGTAGCAGGGAACCTGCCAGCCACAGTACCTGCCTCCGAAACAAGCCTGACAGCACATTAATTCAACCTGCGGAAATCACTGCAAATAGGCAGGAGACATTGTGTCCACTGAGAGCGAGAGAAATGAAGAGAGAGAAAGGGGGAGGCAGGGAGAGAGATAGAGCGAGTGTGTAAGAGGAGCCTTTTAATGAGCTGCTATAAGTTACTCTGTCTGACTTGACCATTAGAAGACTGTAATGCGCAATTGGTTGAGAAAATGTGTTGCAACTGTGATAGGCACCCATGCCAAAGGTGGTTTAAATCACAGGGGGGCATGTGGAGTCTTTCATGGCGGTGAATTACACTCGCCGGATACTTTATTGCCGTATTTGGAGGTGCTGTTGAGAGTTAGACTGATTGATTTGGTGCTTTAAAAAGTGGATTTGCATCTCTGTTTCAGGACCATGAAAATATTAAAAGGCCAATCTGATAAAAATGTGTTTTAGTGGTCTTTAATGGTAGCACAGACCTGGAGAGTTGCATTCACAAGCCATATAGACAGTTATCACAGAGTGATAGCACACATACTGACATTAGAGCACAGTACACAGTTACAAAAAATATTTACACCATAAAAGCATTTAATTTTTTTTATTTACAGTGATCTTCAAGTAACAAAAACATGTAATATATCATATGCATATGCTTTTCATATGATTTGAAAATGGATACACCCTAAATATGCTTGCTTTGCAATGTAGCACATCTAAATGCTAAACTAAATATATTTTAAAAACTCAATTAGTTTTGATGACAGCATGTTATTATTAAAATAGGCTCTTTTCACTGTAGGATCTCATTTACTTGTTTGTACATAGAAACGTAAGGCAAGGGGGAAAAAATGAGGTAAGAACAGCTTCATTTGTGCTTGCTTTTCCATGCACAGGGCAGTCTGAAGAAAGACACGTGAAAGGCTGTGAACATTCATCACAAACAAACCCCAACATCCATGAAAAATTACAGGATTACCGAATGACCTTCCAACCAATCAGCCTCTGTAATTACACTCGTTTATTATGGCCAGCAGAGACAGAGCAATACAGAGATGACCCTAAAGAGAAGCAAAATGTTTATAAATAGTCGGCCAAGAGAAAAATGCTAATACAAAGTCATTAGACGCATATATAACAAGATACACATATACAGAATGCTGTGTAAAAGTATCCCATTTAAAAAAATTAAATTCTGCGAACGAAGGATTATTTTAAACATATTGAAAGGGTCTATCAATATTTGCTTGATTGTTTGATGTTGCAGGTCAAGAGCTTTGGGTAATACTGGCTTCAAACATCAGGATGGGGTGGCATGGTGGATCAGTGGGTAGCACTGTTGCCTCACAGCAAGAAGGTCCTGGGTTCGGTCACCAGGTGGGGTTGGTGTGGGTAATTTCTGTGTGGAGTCTGTATGTCCTCCCTGTGTGTGTGTGGGTTTACTCCGGGTACTCCGGTTTCCTCCCACAGTTCAAAGACATGCAAGTTAGGTGAATTGGACATACAAAATTGCCCCAGGACTGTGTTTGAAAGTTGAACTTGTGTACTGATGAAAGACTTGTGTATTGATGTAACCTCGTGCTTGTCATGTATAGCCACTGATGCCGAAATGACGTTAAAAACTAATAAACAAACATCAGGATGGGGAGAATGCAATCACATTGACTTTGGCTATGACATCGTTGTTGGTGCCAGATGGGCTGTTTTGAGTATTTCAGAAACGGATGTTCAAACAGAACATACTCAAAATTTTTTCTAGAAAAAGCCATGCAGAGACTTGAGACTTGACTTGGGATGTGACCCAGACTTGTGATTTGGGACTCATAAACAAAATTTATTTTATTTATTACATTTTTTGGCACATTAACATTTTAGGAAATGTCTGATGAGCTGAATGTCATTCCTTCCCTTATCATCATTAATAATTTTATGCATACGTGTAGCCACAGACGATACAACTGTAAGAGACTTGAGACTTGACTTGGCCTTGCCCCTCAAAGACTTGAGACTTGATCTGGACACTAGCTGAAAAATTTGAGTCTGACCTTAATCTTGCAAAAAAAACAAAAAAACAAACTTATGAGCATCTCTAAGTGCTAGTCCTGAGGGTGCGAATAATGGTGAAAGAGGTCAGATTAGAATGTCTGTGGACCTTATCCGCCTGTATCAACAGCTCAGACTGGTGGTGGTGGTGGTGCAATGGTGTGGGGAATGTTTTCTTTATTATGACTCCGTGCTTCTCTTTATGGCCACATCATAAACATCATGTCATCTCAGACCGATGTGGTAGAATCCAATAGCGTATACTTAGTCCGTAGCCACTAACCAATCTGCACTAATTCTGTAATGCAATCACGCTATATAGTTTGATATATGAACTGTAAATCTGCAGTTACCTTGAGCTCCATGTTATTTTATTTCTCTGATTGCTAATGCACTTATACCAAATCTTGAAAAGATAACTATATCTAAATTCTGTTCCCTTGCTATGATATTGCCCTGCCACCTGGTAACCTCTGGAATAAGATCGGGCATGGTCCATACATTGTTGCTCTCTGCACGTGTGTATTTGTATTTGCAGCGTAAATGAGTTTCTCTCCATCGCCTCGCTCAGCTTTGGTGAGGGAACACACATCAGTTCCATTCCCACAGGAAGACTACAGCTCCTGACATCTCGGCGGTCAGTAAATGGCTTTTCTGCAGCCGGGAGAATAGGCTGCTGCGGCTGTGATGTGTCTGTGTGTGTGCGTGTGTGTATGTGTATGTGTGTGTATGTGTCTGTGTGTGTGTGTGTGTGTGTGTGTGTGTGTGTGTGTGTGTGTGTGTGTGTGTGTGTGTGT
>JAOVVH010000023.1:22837804-22850011 GCA_028566435.1 Scorpiodoras heckelii
TGGAACTGAGAAAATGGACAATGGGTGTAGAGAAAAGGAGGTGGTCATAAGGTTATGCCTGATCTGTGTATATATGTTTGAATGTTTGTATGTATGTATGTATGTATTTATTACCAGATGTATCAAACATTCAGCTCTGTTACTCCTAGCAGGTTTGCTTGTGTTTTCAGTTAGACTTCACACAGGAAACCTTACACCTGCATCTCAGATTAGGTTAGATGCCATATATTTCTGTCCACAGTGTTTGCTAATAACCAGCCTGATGGATGCCATAAGCAAATCAGTCATCAAATATGTTCAGAGTGAACAGATGGAAGGTTAAGAAGGAGTAAGGGGGTAGAAGTTTCAGCTTGTATGAAGTAAAAGAATGCAGATAAGCTATACAGCATATCAACAGATGGACTGATATATCAGTACATCATAGGTGTGTGTAGGGGTGTGTGGGTTTTCTGTGAATTGTTGGCACCAAAATGTTCTGATTATGTAGGAAAAACAACAAGAAAAAAAAAAAAAACACAGGAGCAACCTGCCTTGTCAGTCCCTTCTAGTTGTTTGTTTAATAATATTATTTATTCATTTATTTATTTATTTAATTTATTTAATATAATCTATGCACTTTTTATTGAGGTTAACTGAGGTAGGGTTATATTTAGAATTAGGTGTAGAAAATTGTATGTGTGTTCTATGTCTCTATAGAACCTATACGTACATATTTCTAATAACTTATTAAAATGAGTGCACTAATATAAAACGTTGGACTACTGACCAGAAGGTCGTGAGTTCAAATCCCACCACAGCCAAACTGCCCCTGCTGGGCCCTTGAGCAAGGCCCTTAACCCTCGACTGCTCATGTGTCAATGAGATAAATGTAAGTCGCTCAGGATAAGTGTGTCTTAAAAGATGCCATGAACGTAAATGTAAATGTAGCCAGGATATAGCGGACCAATCAGAGGCAAGAATTCAACAGCCCTGTGTTATAAAGAAACATAATAGCTCTTGATAACAAATACTGTAAACATACGTCATAATAATGGCACAAACGTCACAGATATGATACAGAAGATGTCACATCTTCTGCTTTGTGAGTTGCCGTTATTTATATTTGACAGCTTATGTCCCTTGCTAATTTGTCCTCTAGCTAGCATATGCGCTATGACAGATGTTACTACTTGACCACTATCATAATATAACATATAAGCTATTTTCTACCATAGCAACAGATAATACTGATGTCTGACTGTTTTAATTTGTAAAGCATGATTTTTTCATTGTCATGATAACTCTCTTAATGTTTGATATGACACTGCAGTTTACATTACATACTATTTTTTATTTATTTTTGGCAAAGTCTGCTCTTGTTAGCAACCATTCCATTACGTGTATTATAGGTTTTATGAATTGCAACCTTGAGAGTATCAAAAGCTAGTATTATCTGTGAACATATTGCAAAACATCCTGTATGACATCTTGTGACCGTAACGAACTTACCATTATATCTGTTCTAAAACATATGCATATGAACTTGACACTTCATGTGATATACTGTAATGTGCCATAATGTTTACAAGTAATGATAAATACTTGTACTTATAAATACTAAGAACTACATGAACTTTCTTTTCAGTGCATGGCATCCTTCACAGCATGTTTATGATGATATTAGGCCAGTCCGTCGATGCAGGGTTCAAGCAACGTGTTATTATAAGCCATAATCCCAATGGTGCTTGAAAGTTTGTGAACCGTTTGGAATTGTCTATATTGCTGCATAAATTTGACCTAAAACTTCATCAGATTTTCACACACAATCTGTCTGAGTGTGGATTGCTGGAGTCCAAACTCTTCAGAGATGGTTTTCTAACCTTCTCCAGCCTGATGAGCATCAACAACTCTTCTTCTGAGGTCCTCAGAAATCACCTACATACACGTCCACAAACGTGCTGAGAAGATCAGACTTTGCTAGAGTTTTTTTTTCTTTAAATAAAACAGGTTGCCCACTCACACCTGATTGTTGTCCCGTTGATTGAAAACACTTGACTCCAATTTCACCTTCAAATTATCTGCTAATCCTAAAGGTTCACATACTTTTGCCACTCACAGATACGTGATGTTGGATCATTTTCGCCAATAAATAAAGGACCAAGTCTTATATTTTTGTCTCATTTGTTTGATTTGGTTCTCTGAAGTATTAGCTTCAAATTCATGCAGAAATATATACACAATACCAAAGGGTTCACAAACTTTCAAGCACCACTGT
The DNA here is from genome assembly GCA_028566435.1 of Scorpiodoras heckelii. Lineage (NCBI taxonomy): Eukaryota > Metazoa > Chordata > Actinopteri > Siluriformes > Doradidae > Scorpiodoras > Scorpiodoras heckelii. The sequence continues at coordinate 22,840,059 of JAOVVH010000023.1, forward strand.
AAGTTGTTGTAGTAAGAAGTGTAACTCTGCTTTGTCAAAATGACAAACTTGGGCCAGCATGTCAAAATAACCTTTAATAATTTCCTTACGATTATATTTTATATCATTGCAATGCTTTGTGTAGTGATTCTAATGTTGGATATAATGTTACTAATAATCCCAGGTTATTTGTTGTTGCTTTTCTTGTTCAATTTCCATTGAAATCTATTGTCTTATATGGATTATAGATACAAATACAGTAGGATTGACCAAACTACAGTGGTCGGTAAATGTAAAAAACAAGAAACGTGAAATCAGAAGCAGCGTTCACTTATTGAACATCATCTGAGTATGAGAATTAATGAGACTAATTAGGTAATAGTCTGAAAAAGCACAACTGTTTTGCCTTGTGATTGTCATGCCCAATCAGCTGCGAGTATGTGATGTCCAATTAGAACCTGACCTTTCTCTTTTGAGATAATGTTGATGTGTTTTCTGATTTGCCGCTGCATTTTTGGTTTCTTAATGTTTTTGAAGTTACAGGACATCATACCAAAGCCTGTCCTGTCTTTAAGAATGCATCTGTGGAGGAAGTAGGTTTTTAGAGATACCAGCTTTAGTGTAATCCCTCATTTGTAGAAATGCCTCAAGCTTCTCCGGGGTTTTAGTTTAATGACAGATGTGCTGCTCAGGAGGAACAAAAAAAAGCAGGAAACGTGTTCAAAGGGCTACTTTGTCTTCCCAGTGAACTCAGTTCTTCTATACAGTTCTGTAGGTTCTTTCAGTCATCATCTATTCATCACCTTGCTCTTGTCAGATATTTGTGGTATTCGACTGTTACTCCAAACCGAAAAAATACTCCCATTTTGCTTCAGTGATTCAAGTTAGTGCTTAACAGTGATGGAATTTGGTTCCTTGGTTTATTCGAAGATGTTAAGGAAGATTGTAGCATTTTCTCCACTGAAATATCCCATAGCTGTTTGAACTATCATATCTCATTATGGTGGGTTTACCTGCTCATAAATTGCAAGAGAGATGCCTGCACTAGATGTTTTTTCACTGCAGCATTACAATCAGTAAGAAGCTTCTGGTGAGGAGGCTGTACCTGTAGTGTGAGTGATGTCAGAATCGTAAACCCTGTTCATTTTAAATGAAACATCATGCCAATCAGTGCCCATGGCTGAGAGTGAACTCGTGGTGTCTGTTTGCAGCAGACGTGTTTAGCACGGACACCGATTAGTAACTAATGCAAAACGATAAGCCTGTCTGCACTACCCTCATGCAGATGGTGGCAACACTTTCACAGCTTCAATATTTGATACATCTCTTAACAACCTTCACACGATTCCTTGCAAAGAGAAGAGACGTAGACAGAGAAGAATTTCTCATACCATATAAAAAGAGAATGAAAGAAGATAAGTTATCATCCCATTCAGATGATTCCCAAAGGAAAGAGGAAATTACTGCACAGGCCCAGTTCCATTCTTGGAACATGGCACTGATTTCTTCAATAACGTCAGTACTTTTAGAAGCACATTATCATATCAGGCTATTTCGTATTATTTAGTATAATAGAAATAACAGCACTGTGTTATGTAATATTAATAGTAATAATAATTTCAAAGAAATCTTTTTCTGTTCTTTGCCCTACTTTACCAGACACTTTCCTACTCCAGTAGGAAGTGGTTTTATTGTCATAAAATGTGAGACCTGGCTTCACCTTTCTGTTTTGGTAAGAGCCTCTATGCAGCTTGAAGCTGTCAAAGCATCAACACAAATTTGTGGCAAAGTGATGGACTGCAAGGCAAGCAAATTGTAGCAATAATAATAATACAAGTAAAGAAGAGTCCAATGCCAAAAATGCACTTAAGAAAGAAGCTGTGATAAGAGCGAGCCAGGAAATATGGGCAAAGCTCAGGGTGATAAAATAAATGTTTAAAAAATGTAAAGCTGCACCCTGTCTACGGCTAATCTCAAAGAAACGCTTCTAGTTGCAGATCAGCCTCTTAGGTCACTTAGCCTGCCCAGTGCTCATTTAAAGAAGTGTGTCATGGTGAACTACACTACCCATCAGCCTCAGCACATCGTCACACCGGCCCTGTCACATGTCTCGATCTCTTGCACCTGTTTCCTGTAACACCTAATTAACACCACTGTATACTGTACGTTCTGGTTTCTATGTGTGTCTAGGTCAAACTTTTTTCTTTATTGTCATGTGGACCATGTTACTGACTATAGTCCGTATCCTGTTTTGTTTCATGTCATGTTTCCCTAGTTCTTATTTATCTATCTGTATACGAACTCTGTCCAGAAAGTACTGAGAATGAAATTCCCGTGGTCTGTAGGGCTTACACATTGGGATACTGGTTGAAGGTCGGTTAGAGTGGGATCTCAGATAAACAGTAGGACCTATTCAGATACTTTCTAGCCTTCAAAGTGGTCAGACATTTGTTTTTGTGAAACCCTGCTGAAGTGCCTCATCACTGGAACAATGCAAGTGAGTTTGGAGCAAATGTTGGATTGTTTAACAAGAGAGCCCAATTTCCTGAACAGAGTGATCACAGGAGATGAATCATCTGTGTTCGAATACGATCCTGAGACATTGTGTGCGTTCACAAGGATCATATTTTGAAGGTGATAATACAGAATTGTAAATTTTTTTTAAGAAATAAATAGCAAATAATAATTCTCATTACTTTCCAGAATTCTTGTTTTTTGATGTTTTGTTTGTTCTCCTGTTAATGACCAAGCTGCATTTTAAATGTGCCTCCACTACCAGTACCTGACAATGTGAGCATGGGATAAAATGGAGATAGAAAAGTCAGCACTGTCAGCATGGTCTGTAAATTCTGGCTCCTCATCCTCAGCTACGTCACTGAAAATCATAACTGCTCAACGAAAAGGAAAATTCAAAATAATTTTCTCATATTTTTGAAATTCACCTGCTGAGAAACAGTCTTCTTCTCATCTCAGCCTGATCCTAATTTAAGATCTTAAAATGCTCTTTGCTTGTCTCTCACTGCACCGATCTTTACTTGTCTGAAATAATCAGCCTAGACAATATCACAAATTTGTCTTAGTGATCAAATTCAAGTTTGTGTATTTCATGCTTTTGTTGTGTTTTTCCTTTTATTCTCAAATAGTCAACTCTTAGATTGATTTATTCTTTCGGTCCTTATTTTGTAAATGGGGGGTTTGGAGAAACAGGCCACCAAATAAGAGATGATGTATTTCTAACGAGACAAAGAAAATACTGTAAAACTTTCTTCTAGGTGGTCTCAAGTCCAGATGTGCATGTGTTTTTTTAATACTGCTCATGCAGTTGTTATTTTCAGTGAACTGATTAGTTGAATCTGCTGAGTTGGATGCGCCAACATGTGCCAGGACAATGACTGAAAACCACTGGTGTAGTATACTACTGCAAGAGCATTTACATTGGTTTTGGGGAAGGTAGCACATCTGAAAATCAAGCCAGTCATTTCCTTGTATCAAACTAAAGTCAATCAAACATAAACTAAACTAAAGTCAAGACAAGGTGGAATTTAATACCATGTTCCATCATACAGGTTGTACACTACCAGTTACAGAGGTACCAACATTTACAGTGTAGCTATAGCATTTACGATATTTGGCTGATTGCTACTGTGATATGGAAACCGTCTGAAAACTTTGCTTTTCTGATTTTCCAGATAAAGCAGCATTTAGCTTTGGCCTTGGTAGATCTTACTTTTTCTTTGCTTTCTTTGCTTAACAAGCCTCCATCAAGCCAATAGAGAACAAAACATCAGGACTGTGGTAGGTGTTATAAAAAATGGAGGAGTATCAGTGGTCAAACCAAAATATTGTTTCATTGTTCTATTACTGTTCCTTGGCACACATCTGTAAAAAAAAAAAAAAAAAAAGTACCTAGCTAACATTACTCCTACTCTCTGCAAAATCACAGCCTTTAGAGTAAACATACAAGTATTCCTGTAGCAGCTCGCATCAGATATAAAACCCTGATGCTGGCCTACAAAGCCAAAAATGGTCCAGCCCCTGCCTACCTGATGGCAACGGTCAAATCCTGAAGCGTACTTCGAGCTCTCCGTGCCTCAAGCATGGCTCGACTTGACCCACCATCATCCAGGATACATGGGAGGCAAGCATCCAGACTTTTCTCTGTTCTGGCACCAAGGTGCTGGAATGAACTCCCCCTGAGTGTCCGAAAAGCGGAGTCACTTGCTGCCTTCAAACGCCAACTGAAGACCCACCTTTTTCGAGAGCACTTAAATGAGCACTAATTAAAATCTTTTACTGTGCTTACAGCAGCCATTGTATTTGCTATGTATCATCTTCACTGGTTTTGTGTAATTTGGGTTATAGGACTTATTCATTCATTCATTCATTGATTATCTTAACCGCTACTTCCTGTTTCCAGGGTCATGGGAGAGCTGGTGCCTAGCCGGCAGCATAGGGTGCAAGGCAGGATCAACCCTAGACAGGGCGCCAATCCATCGTAGGGCACACGCACACACATTCATGTGGGGGTTGTGGAGATAAAGACCAGTGTCTTTATCTTGAGGAATCTTCAGGAATTGTTCACATCAAAATCACATCACAACAGAGAACAGTGTGATCGCTGTGACTTTGATTTGGTATCAGAAGGGCTGGTTTGGGATTTTTTAAAAACAGATGATGTCCTGGGATTTTCACACAAGTGAGAATACTCAGTCTGTAACGTTAACACATGATGTTGAGAAAAAACAAGAAGACACTGATTGAATGATAGTTCTGTGGGTGGAAACATCTTGTTCATAAGGGAGGTCAGAAGAAAATGGCCATATTGGTTTAAGCTGCTAGGAAGGATATAGTAACTCATATAGTCACTCTTTACAACTGTGGTGAGCAGGAAAGCATCTCAGCATGCACAAAACTTCTGGGTGGATGGGCTAAAACAGCAGAATACCATGTCAGGTTCAATTCCTGTCAGCCAGGAACAGAAATATGAGTCTATCATGGGCACAGACTCAAACAGAGAAAAAAAAAAATCACCTTGTCTTTTCCTAGTCTTCAACTGTCCAGTTTTGATGAGTCTGAGTTACTATAGACTTCCTGTCAGCTCAGATCAGTCTGGTCATTCTCCTCTGATCTTCTCAGCTCTCTCATCAACAATGTGTTTCAGCTTGCAGAACCTCTACTTAAAGGATTTTTTTTTTGCTCCAGGAGATCAGATGTTTCTGAAATACTCAAACCAGCCCATCTGGCACCAACAACCGTACTGTGGTTAAAGTACAGAGATCAGAGATCAGATTGTTCCCATTCTGATGTATGATGTGAACATTAACTGAAGCTCTTTATCTGTATCCAAATGATGTTTAGCATTGTACTGCTGCCACATGATTGGCTGATTAGATAACTGAATAAATGATGTACGTGTGTTCCTATTAAAGTGATGTTAATTTTGTAACAATGATATAAAGTAAACTTATACACATAGCTAGTTGCTTATAAATCCAATTTCTTTCTGCATATTGCATTTGACTATTGGTTTAACCAGTACGGTTTATCATTCATGTTGTTAGCACTGAGCGATTTCTCATGTCTGCCTGCTAGGATTTTTCTTGTTAGCAATTCTGGCACCTCTGCAGTTAAACACATTACCCTTACCTTCCTGAAATCCAAACAGTTTAACTCTTGGCATTTGGAAATGTCAAAATTAATCCCATATTTTAAAGAAAGTCCCTGCAGAGAATATACATAGATGTATACATATTCAGTCCGTTCAAATCCAACCAAAGTTAAACAATGATGTGTTTTCTTACATCTGCTTTAGTTACATTTGTTATGCTAAAGTCAGAATATTATTTGTCAGCCTTAAATCCTTCTAAAAGTTCCAGCTGAAATTCATCGGAAAAAGGAACGAACCTGTGTCCATCTGTTTATTCTTGTTCATTATCTGAAGTCATGTTCTAGTACATAGTTTACAGCACAGAACTGACTACATTGTCAATACTTTAAAACAATTGTTGAGTTTTGGTGAAGCAGTGTAAAGCAAGTGGCCTGCCTGGAAAAAAAAACAACCTCTCAGCCTTTCCCTAACCATCTAATTGCAGAAGAAATCACAGCCCATAGCTGGAAAAACCATTTAGGAGAGATTAATAGCTCTTTTATTGCACATGTACCGTGTTTTTCACATTGAAGCTGCCCATTTTGATATTCAGACATCAGAATTATATATTTATTTAAGCACTGCTTGGAATAGTTGGTACAAAACAAGGTGTGTCTCCGTGTCCTCAGCGTCAGTGTCAAAAGCAGCTTTAAATCTATTCTTACTCTGAGACCATTTGTTAAAACAAATACTATGTGATATTTCACCCTGAAATTTTGGGTGCTTGGAATACATGCAAAACTGTATGGAATGCCATTTAAAAGCAATATTAAATATATGACAAATGACATTAGGTAAGGATTTAAATATGACAGAGTCGACGATATAGTATGATACATCTTGCCATTACCACACCCAGGTAAAGTAGTAAGCAAAGTATTTTATTCCTTTGATACCATAGTACCGATTTTTTTTAAGAAATAAAATACATCTTTTTTGAGTTTATTCAGTATTGTGCAAAAGTCTTTGGCACCGTATTGTTTTTAGGTACAACTTTTATTATTGATTTTTTTTTGAGTTCTGCATTATTGAGTCAGTATAAAAATACATATTTTATATTTCCAAATGCTACTTTTCCAACAAAAAATTAAATGTTACACACAAATGTTTGTATGTCAGTAATAAAAGTAACACATTACATAACAGAACACTTTTCAGACAAAAAACATAACGAAGGCTCCTGGGTTTTGCATGCAAAAAAGAAGTAAGTGTGACAGTCAAAGTCTCCAGAAGAGCTGTGGCAAATTCTCCAAGACACTCAGTAAAACGTAAAAGCTAATTTCCTTATAAAAATGCACATGTTGTACCTGGGAACACTGATTAAGTAAAAGGCACACCGAATATTAACTTTCTTTAGTTTATTACTGTTTACTGCACTTTATTGTGTAAAGTCTTTTATGTAGAAACATCTTCATTATTTTCAAAGGCATCTGTGCCTTTGAACAAAAAAAAATTGGGTGCACAGTACTGTAGATGGTGTGGAGCGAACATGATGCAAGTCAATTCCACTTATGTTATTACAAGTATAAGGATTTGCTCCCTCACCAGCTTCTATTTTTATCTCTCAATAAATTAATTAGACAGAAACACGTTACAGAGAAACTGGAAAGTACAAAACCCTCCTTCCTGAAAACATTCCTGTGTCAGACAACAGAAAACAATTACACTGGTGCTTACACTGGACGAGAGACTCCTTCCAAAAATAAATGTCTGCTTAGAGAAAGCTTCACCATACCAATGAACTTCACTAAATAACAACTCATTTTAGTCACTGTTAAAGCGCCTTATTCCACTGTTATAAGAATCTGCCATATAAAAATGTAGTGAATGCTAACTTATTACTAAAGTGGATGGATTTCTTATGGCTAAACCGAAACAAATTTTATCATTTTAATGAGAATATTTGCAGATAACCACTTGAATATATTGCAGTATAATACACTATTAGCTGCCATCTGATTCGTAAATGATTCTGATAGTCTAAAATGTGTTCAGATTGTTTCCTGCTTTTAAGTAGCACTGGAGATTAATTGAATGTGATCAGATTTATCAGTGCTCATGACTTTTTGTGATTCTTATAAAGGCATTTTTATATTTATACTATTTCTTATAAAAACATTCACTAAGGCTTTTTTGTGGGTCTTAAAGGCAAGAGCGGTTTTAAAGAAAGTGGTCTATATGCTTTTGAAAACCTTCACTGAATAAGAAAATTCTGGCAACTTTGTAGGCGTGATTTGAACAATCTGCATAGAAAATCAGCCATAATTCAAGTCAACTTTATTTATAAAGCACATTGAAAACACCACATGGGCTGCCAGAGAATTAATAACTTAACAAATAATAATGTAGGCATGAGGCCGACCAAAATGAACTAAAATTGGGGACAAGCTTAAAGCTAATAAACACACAAAACAAGAGAACGATCTAATAAAATAGTTAAAAGTTAAAAGAGTATAAAACACATAACTAAAAATAATCAGAGTAACTTTGCTATAAAATTGTAAATAGACTAAAATAAAATGAAAAAAATTAAATAAAATAAAATGAAGACCTAAAAGAAAACATCTGTAAGCCGACTCTTTCTTGTCTCACTAAAGCTGTATTTTTAAACAGCTTTTTGATTGCTGCTCTTAGTGTGTACTTAATTTTTTCACTGAGCATTTACATTTATTCTCCCTGAATATATGGCATTCAAACACTTGATTAGACATGATACTTGAATTGATACTTCTGATCAGAAGGTCATGAATTCAAATCCCAGCACCACCAAGCTGCCACTGTTGTGCCCTTGAGCAAGGCCCTTAACCTTCAACTGCTCTGTTGTATAAACAAGATAAATAAAGTCACTTTGGACAAGGGAGTCTACCAAGTGCCATAAATGTAAATTTTTCAAAATAGTATAGTATACTATTAGGGGCAGTGCCGGCTCAGTGGTTAAGACATTGGACTACTGACTGGAAGGTCTTGAGTTTAAATCCCAGCACAACCAAGCTGCCACTGTTGGGCCCCTGAGCAAGGCCCCCAACCACTCAGTTGTATAAAAATTAGATAAATGTAAGTCACCCGGGATAAGAGTCTCTGCCAAACACCATAAATGTAGTATACTGTTATGAGTGGGTGCTTTTGTTGCACTTTATTCCAAGGAGGTGCTTTCTTGGTGCAAAAATTATTATTCATAACAAAAGGTTGCACTTCATGACTCAATTAAAGTGAATTTGGGGCACACGCTTCCAAGGTTTCCTCAGTTAAACAGCATGCCATCTCTGGGGAATGATCCCAAATATTATCTCTTTGAAAACTCTGCACCTTATCAAATCAGATTCCATAGAAATGCACACACGCCTGATAAAAGCTAGTGACCCGAGTTCAAACTAAACGGTGCCAGGTGAGGGAGAAAATGACGTTAAAGGAATGCAGTTTTCCTGCAGCTGCTACCTCTAAAACATTCTCCTGTCTGGGAGATCTAAAGAGTGGAGAGATTCACTGTTAGAGGCTTCATGCTGTAGGAAAATTCAGATAACCATTTAAAAAGCTAAAAAAGGAGAAGGCAGATCAAAGAAGGATGGGAGTGCGGTATTGTTTTTTCTGCCAGAGGAATGAAGGAAGGCTGAACGTAAGGAAAGGCCCACAGAGAGAGAATTTCCTCTTCGAAATCTGTGGAACATTCAATACATCTCTTAAGCATTATGTTCTTTGTGGAAACGTAACATGCAAATTTCCAAGGTTGAGGTGTTTGTTGATTTTAAAATTCTCTCTCAGAGACTATACTGAACTAGAAATTATAGAGAAAAATTGTGTACTATATGAAATCAGTTTTATTAAAACATTGTGTACAGTATTAAAACATTTTTCAGTAAACCAAATAACCCGTTGGAGTTGCCATTTGTTTGACTGCTACAGCTCCAGTTACTTTCAGAGGGGAAAAAAGGGGGCCTATTATTTTTAGACTGCTACAAGTTTGACCATCCAGATCTGAATGTGAGTCTGAGTTACAGGCTTTTAGCAGAAGCATACAAGGTATTTAGAAAGATGTTAATGCAGCCTGTCATTCCTTCAGAAATGAACGTACACACCGCCTGTACTGAATACGTGATTCCATGTACTACAAAGTGCTTTTAAATGTGAATCTCATTTGATAAAGATCATCTAGTTAAGATAATTTAGTTTCTTGAGTTTAACTAGTCTTATTTTAAAGGATATTGCTTTTTGTGGAAAGTTGTTTGACTATTGATATGATATTATGTTTTCTTGAAGAGATAGATAGATAGATAGATAGATAGATAGATAGATAGATAGATAGATAGATAGATAGATAGATAGATAGATA
>JAOVVH010000023.1:22882732-22894814 GCA_028566435.1 Scorpiodoras heckelii
TCTGTAATTGTAGAAGTACAAAGTGCAGCTATATGGGAAGTGGAACTGAGAAAATGGACAATGAGTGTAGAGAAAATAAGGTGGTCATAAGGTTATGCCTGACCGGTGTAGATTTACATTTGTATAAGTTATGTGTTTAGCCAGTCAGGGTATCCAGAGTTAAATTTCAAGCTAGACAGCAATGATTATGCACTGTGGTACTTATTGCCAGAGTGTTCATTAGTTGAACAATGGATGGTCAGTGCACTAAGGCCAATAATATAGTGAACTTATATTTGCCCACTAAAAATAGAGACAACACTACAGAATGGCTGCACAACTTTCCAAGAGACCTCAATACTAATATAAAACTTTAAAAATATACCATTATGGGAAAATTAAGGGTTATTAACTTTCAAAATGGCTCTACATAAAACCTATATGGCCTTTAGGGCTTTATTTAACCCCAGAAATTCTACTGGAACCAAACAAACGTATATACATGCAGTAATTCCTAACAAGCCAGATGTGATAATGGTCAATAATATTGCATGTCATGGCAGATGTAACAATTACTGCTGTCCTGGTTTATAGGTGATAGATTTGTATTCTAAAGCTTGCAGAAGAACAGTTTGGATTAACTGAAGAGGAGCCTGGCAGGGCTGTTGTTAGAGATGACAGCTAGTAATTTCAGAATTTAACCACACAGCTATGATCCAAGCAAACAAAACAACACACAGTGAAATTCAGATAACCACAGCTCAGTTAGTAGGAGGTTTCTGTAGAACATGAAAACACACATTTCATGTGGATATTATTATTACAATGACAGTTAACATTGAAGTCAGATTCAGTAGGTAAAACCCCATTCAGATCCTATGTCCATTACATTGAACATCATACATTTCCTTTTAAATGTTTTTTTTTTGCAACATAAAGCCCCATTTAGTCTATTAAAACTGATATTAAACAACCAATCAAACAGCAGTCAAACTTTTTCCAATGTATCTCATCAAGAAAATCTTGAGCACTGAAGTTAGTCTTAAGAGTTTGTTCGAACTAATTTAGCCTCGTTTAAAGCAATTATACATGGAGTTTTATCAATGGCTTATAAAACATAAAAAAGTATATATATTTGTCCACTAGTGAAATTAAGCGTGGGAACTTTTTAGTTGATTTTAATTCATTTTTCTTATACTCATACATTTTTCTTATACTCACGATTTCTGAGTATAAGAATCTGCTGTGAACTATTTCACTTTGTAAAAAATATTATATTACAAAATAATATAATAATACAAAAGTTCATGCATATAGTACTGCCTCAAGGAAAAAATACCATACTTACCTTAGGAATATGTTTTTCTGTAAATTGCAACAAAAAAGCAGATTTTCTTAAATACAGAGATTTCAGATCAAAAGAAAATACAGACATCCAACAGTTTTCCATTATTAAATATTATTAATATTAATATTACCATTTGACTGCACAATGCCATTTTATATGGATGTGAAATTGCTCTGTAATCAAGCCTGACAAACACACAAACACATAGTATTAAACTGTGTTCTTGTGGAATTATGGGAATTACATGCCTCCTGATAAGAATTTTATGAAAGACCTGGATTTTTCAACCAGGCAGACGAGATTGGTGTTTCATAACACAGCTTAGAGACACACAAATTTACTTTGTACATTCTATACAGCCTACTTTTTAATATCCTTTTTAAGCATGAGTACTTTCCTTTAAATACATACATGAACATGTGGGTGTTTTCATCTTTGATCATTATTATAATAAACCAAACTGAAAATACTTTGAAAAGTATTTTCTTTTGCAATTGTGTCTACAGTCATGTGAAAAATAAAGTACACCTTCTTTGAATTCTATGGTTTTACATATCAGAATATAATAACAACAACAACAACAACAATAATAATAATATTAATAATAATAATAATAATAATAATAATAATAATAAAACATCTGGTCATTAGAAGGTCTTAAAATTAGCTAAATACAACCTCAAATGAACAAAACACACAACAGATTCTACCATGTTATTATTTCTTTAACATAAATGAAGCCAAAATGGAGAAGCCATGTGTGCAAAATAAAGTACACCCCATGAATCATAGTTTGTGCAACCAGCAATAACTTGAAGTAATCGTTTTCTGTATGACTGTATCAGCCTCTCACATCATTCTGGAGGAATTTTGGCCCACTCTTCTTTACAATGTTGCTTCAGTTCATTGAAGTTTGTGGGCATTCGTTTATACACAGCTCTCTTAAGGCATTTGAACTGATTTGATGTCTGGACTGGGCCATTGCAACACTGTGATTCTTTTCTTTTTTAGCCATTCTGTTGTAGGTTTGCTGGTGTGCTTGTAATCATTGTCCTGTTGCATGACCCAATTTCAGCCAAGCTTTAGCTGCTATATACATGGCCTCACATTCAACTGGTATATGACAAGTTCATGGTCAATTCAATGACTACAAGGTTCTCAGGTCCTGTGGCTGTAAGACAAGCCCAACTCATCACCATCCACCACCACCATCTTGACAGTTGGAATTAGATGTTTGTGCTGATATGTTTTGTTTGGTTTATGCCAAAGATGGCACTGTGCATTATGGCCAAACATCTCCACTTTGGTCTTGTGTGTCCAAAGGACTTCTGTTCCAGAAGTCTTGTGGTTTGTTCAGATGCAACTCTGCCATGCTCTTTTTAGAAATAAGATGCTTTCTCCTGGCAGCCCTTCCAAACAAGCCATACTTGCTCATTCTTTTTCTAATTATACTGTCATGAACATGAACATTTAACATGCTAATTGAAGCCTGTAGGGTCTGAGAAAAAAACTCTTGTTTTTTTTTTTGTTTGTTTTTTTTGCAATTTCTCTGAGCATTGCAGTCTGACCTTGGGGTGAATTTGCTGGGGCGTCCACTCTTGGGAAGATTGGCAACTGTTTTGAATATTTTCCACTTGTGAATAATCTTTCTCACTGTAGAATAATGGACTTCAATTGCTTGGAAATGGCCTTATAACCCTTCCCAGATTCATAGGCAGCAACAATCTTTTCTCTAAGATAAATGGTGATGTCTTTCCTGCTTGCCATTGTGTTAACACACACTTGAATGCTCCAGACCAGCAAACTGCCAAAACGTCTGCTTTTATAGAGGTGCTCACACTTGCTGATGATCATTTAATCAAGGGCATTTGATTAGCACCACCTGGCTTTTAGTTACCCTTTTAATACCTATGGAAGCAGTAAAGGTGTACTTAGTTTTTCACTCAAGGCTTCTCCATTTTAACTTCATTTTTGTTAAATAAATAATGAGAAGGTTGAATATGTTCTTGAACATATTGAATATGAACATTTTTGTTCATCTGAGGTTGTATTTACCTAATTTTAAGACCTTCTAACGAAACTATAGAATTCAAAGAGGGTGTACTTTATTTTTCACATGACTGTATCTTTTGCGATTGGTTATTATATTATTATTTGCTGTCATTCCTTTCTATAGCTGTTTTTTTTTTGCTGATTATTATAATCTCACCTTAAGAACCCATAACTCACATAAGCCAGTTAACCGTAAAAGATTGACATTGATAACCCGAGGCTGTCTGTGTTGTTCAGCTATGAGACAACCTCCAGTGAGGAGTCCAGTGGGGAGGAGAATGAGGACGAGAGGGAGGAGGAGAAGGAGAAGGAGGAGGAGGTGGATAGCTCGGAGACAGAGGAAAAGGGAGAGGAGAGTGGAGTGGCCCAGCAGGAGATGGAGGCTGCTACTGCTGGGGAGCAGGCTGAAGAAGCTCAGGCATGGGGGTCCCAGGGTTCTGTGGAGCCTAAAGACCCTCAGGCAAGCGTTGATCCCCAGGAGGAGCAGCCCAGCAGGTGAGACAGATGGGACAGGAAAATAAAGTGAAAGAAGTGAAGTAAAGTTAACCAAAGTTGAAAAAAAAAATTTCCATGCATACTCTATACCTATACAATGGGATGCAATATTGTACTTCTAGGATAATACATAAAACTCTATCATTTAAAAAGATTTCACAGGGAAAAGGAGTAATGTACAGCTTCAACATAACAAAAAAAAAATTAAATAAAAAAAAAAAAAAATAATAATAATAATAATTATTATTATTATTATAAGTCACTTTCTTTTGTGTCACATCCAGATATCATCATAAAAATCAATGGCCATTTCAATGAAGATCATCAGATCTTTTCTTGGCAAACCAACTTGACCTCCTCATACATTTTTTTTTCATTATTCTGTCCCATGAATTCTTTTCATGGGTTTGCTAAATATGTGTAATCCACAGTGTGGAAAATACATGCATAAACATTCAATTCAATTCAATTCAATTTTATTTCTAAAGTGCTTTTAACAATGGACATTGTCCCAAAGCAGCTTTACAAACACATAAGCTCCAGACATAACTTGTAGGTTTTATCCCTAACTGTACAAGAATGTTAAGTGCATAAGCAATCACAAATATTTTATATCTATGAAGATTTTCATTTCAATGTTCTTTTTCCTGCCAAAATTTACTTCAGGTTCAGCTAGATTTAAGACTGATATACGTTTCATTTTTATTATACATGTTTTAGTACTCATAGTACAGTACTCAAACTTGGAGCTATTTACTGGTTATTCAGTTTATATAAAAAAAGAAATATTTCTATTGTTTTTGTTGTAGTGTGTATTATTTGTGTTATATGTTTAATTGTATAACTTTTTTATTCAGTAGTAATATTACTAGTAATTATGTACTATTATAACAGCCCCTATCACCACTAAACTTAGACACACCCACAGAGACCTAAATTCTATATATATATAAAAAAACAGAACATACTCCAATATACTGTCTCTGTGTGATCGATCTTCTTAGATTTAAATAATGTGATTTATCTTGATAAATTTACCTCTGACTTGAAGAAGATGCTAGATAGCTTCACTGATGAAACAGGCATTTGTGTATATATTAATACAAGTTTCCATAACAATAAAGTTGTGTGTAGACTTAACAGCTTGTAGGCTTACGCTTTTTCTTATACTTACAATCCCGACCTTTGTCTTTCCAGACATGAGTCTGGAGATAGAAAGCAGACAAATGCTGAGTGACAGGTTTAATAAACTTAACCATGAGAACAAGCTCCATAAGCTGGGAAGCCACATATAGTGCTAGAGGAGAGCAGATCAGCATACGGATGGCTGGAATGATTTCTAAACATAAACCACAGCTCTGAATATAGGTGACGTGGAGGAAGACGTGTGCTAAATAGAACGTGCTAGACAGCATCATGAGACGTGGAAAACATAATTCAGAGCACATTCTGTCTTCTGGATTTTATTATTCATTGTGATTCATTTTAAAGTAATCATATATCTATACTCTTATAGAAAAGTTGCCTGACCTTCATGTTAATAAGCACATGATGCAATGTACACGTGGTTCTCCGACACATTATTTTTCACACATTTTTCATATTTAGTGCATGTGTTTTATTTTCATGTTAGTTTTTGACATAGGGCATTCACTTTGCATGTTCAGTTTCAGGGCATAATATGTACTTTTGCATATTTATCACATGACCACACTGATTTCTACTAATCACATATGAAATATACGCAATACAGTATTATAGGCTCAGCTTCACATGAAAGCTGCTCTGTTTGAAGGTTAACTTTCATTTCAGCACCCTATTTTTTATACAGATTTTATCTTAGTTGTTTATTTCATATTTCATTTATTTTACCGTTTACTGCTTTTTATAGTCCTAACCTTATCTAAAAAACAAACTAACCAAACTAAAATACAATATTTAAATGTTCAGAAGTTTTTTAGCTTGACAACCCAGTCTGAATTATGTATTACATGCCTCTATTTCTGAATTAATTTTCTTAAAGTTTATTTCTAGCTAGATTTACTAACTAACACAGCTTTGTGTAGACTTTATTTTACTTATTGTGATTTTAATTACTGCTGGGCTGCCGAATGTGTTCTTGCAGTGAACTTGTAGATAAAAACTTCATGGCTGCATGTCATTACCTGAAGGACCGAATGGCTGAGGTTGCTGCCCCGAACAAAGAGATGGTAAGAAATGCAACAGTTTTTTTGATTTGTCAAATTAATAAAATAATGATGCCATCCTGTAAAGAAAACATGACAGTAATTTTAAGGATAAGCTGACCAAGCACTCATGTGCAACACTTAAAGCTGACTTTAAATGAATGTTGTTCATAATTTAATCTATAAATAAACTGGTTTTTGAAATATATTCTTGCAATATCTCCAAATATAATGAAAATGAAAATGAAATCTTGCATGTATGAAAAAAAAAAAAAACCCAACATCTTTTTGACTTTAAATGTATGATAATATAAATTAATGAATAGCACTTTAAGTCTAGTGTCAAAATCCATTACCCCTGTTTTCAGGACACTCTACCTCATGTGCAAAAGTCTCACTTAACTTCTGAATAACACTTAAGCTGTAGTTACATCAGAAGTCTGAACACGGTGTGCAGTGTTGGTATTAAAACCTCACTATGCATGCTTAACCCAACTTTCAATAAGACACTTTTATGTTAAGCTGTTGAAGTTGGTACAAAAAGAAAACCTTAAAAATGCAACTTAATGTTGCCTTAAAAATGCAAATGTACACTGAAGTACCAGAAAAACTGGTACAAAAGTTAATACTTGGTAGTTGCCCTATGTGATCTTGGAGGGAGCGTTGCACACTGATGTTTGTTGAGGCCCCAGCATTGAATTCTAATGTTACTTGAGGCAGGGTTACACGCCTATCACATGAAACGATTCTTGCCAGCCGACACTAGTCACGTTCACACAGAGTCTTTTTATGGCCACACTGCTGTCGTAATTTCGAGGTTTTGCTGAAATTCTTGTAGTCACGCTACACCCTTGAAATGCTCATATGTGAAAATCCAAACTTTGCTTCTACCTACGAAATGCTATGACCCATCTCACGAGCGCCAACTTTTAAACCCTGTTGAAATTGCAAAATCGTGATAACTTGCCATTCTCACGGCGGAAACAACTCTAGAAACTTCTATAGATGTTTATTGCTTTATATACACACTGGCAGACGTAACTAGTGATGTGCCTAGGTGACATTGCTATGTATTTTGCGTAGTTTTTTGGTACTTCAGCGTAAACTTAATGTCATGATACTGTAAAACAAATCACCAATGAAAATATATTGAGGCCTGTTTTGTGGTGTCTCTCATGTTTAGAGGCAGGTTCTGATGGTGCTCTATCAGGAATGGTTCCGTGTATCCAGTCAGAAAGAGTCCCAGGCAGATACGGTCACATTGTATCTGAGAGAAGTTGGAAATCACACCCCCACTCTCATGCGCTATATAGTTAACCTGGCTGATGGCAATGGGAACATGGCCCTACACTACAGTGTCTCCCACTCCAACTTCCAAGTAGTCAAGCTCCTGTTGGATACTGGTGAGATGAAACATCAATTCTAAACGTTAATGACTCACCTCTGTGGTTGAAAGATGATTATTGATCTCCCTTTTTCTTCCATTACTTTATGTTGGTATGAATTCGTCAGTTAAATGTTCTTGCGTGTTGTACTATGTTCATAAGGGCTTTGTGAGGTGAATCATCAGAATAAAGCCGGTTACACGGCGATCATGTTGGCAGCTTTGACTGCAGCAGAAGGACTCGAGGACATGGAGGTGGCCCAGCACTTACTGCGGCTGGGCAATATTAATGCTCGGGCAGGCCAGGTGGGTACAAATATTCTGTTATCCAAGAATACAGTCTAAAATTAAGTATTTAACTTAATTTTCTGTCGTAATTTTACTTTGTGTGCAATCTGAAACAATTATCACAGCATGAAGTTACACATCTTAGACTTGTTCATCCAGATAAGTTTAGTTTAGTATTCTGCAGAAGCCCAAGTACTCATTAGCCCAGCTTACAAAGTGTTTCTGAATACATATTATTGGTATAAGAATCAATTTCACCTTGTGAACTAACAGCTTCATCCTAATGCTCTACTTCTACTTGGACCTTCTTTCACCTGTGATTCATCATGAATACCTGAAAAATTTACACTTTAAAAACTTTCCCTGCTAATAATTTCAGATAAGTTCATCTGGATAGTGTAGATTTGTACCTGCTGCTGTAATCATAACTGCTGCTGTATTCATTAAGACTGTCCTGTGCCCATCCCAGGAATTTTATTCTAAATATTCTCATACTGTTCATCCTTTTAACATACTTAAAAAGTACTGTTTGACTTTACTCTTCTACACCTGTATACTGTAATGATTTATAATCCTACTATCTTGTGGCACCCTGAAGTGAATGGGTTCCCTTTTGAGTCTGGTTCCTCTCAAGTTTTCTTCCATGTTTCCTCAGGAAATTTTTTTTTCTGCTGTCACGTCCTGCTTGATCACTAAGGATCTGTCTCTTCTGTAAAACTGCTTTGTGTGAATATCTCTCATTAACAGTGCTGTACAGATTTCCAGTTGTAGTACACAGAGACAGGTGCATTTCTGGCAGTAGAGCAGCTCTTACACCAAAGTCTTCCTGCCTTCTAGGAATCTTTGTTCTAGTTACATTCCTAGGATTTCTCCTTATAAAAACATTTAAAAAATGCATGAGTGCGACACTTGGTAGTATTGCTTTGGTCCCTGGTTCAGTCCTGAGCTCAGATTACTATCTGCACTGAGTTTTATGTTCTCCCTATGCCCATGTTGGTTTCCTCTGGATTCTCTAATTGTCCTTCCTAAAAGCATGCCAGTTAGTAGACTGACTTCTCTGACCTGCTCCTAGATGAGAATAAGTGTGGAACTGGCATCCCATCTGGGATGTATCACTGACTTGCATCCAGTGTACTTGTGATAAGCTCTCGGACCATTACCTCCCTGACCAGGATAAAGTGTTTCCTGTAGATGAAGGACTGTCCAAAAACATTTGTTCTCTCGTCACCCCATAACTCTTTCTTTTCCCATAGTCTGGTCAGACAGCACTGATGCTGGCAGTTAGTCATGGACGCACAGCGATGGTGCAGGTTCTTCTTGACTGTAATGCTGATGTGAACATCCAAGACCAAGATGGCTCCACGGCGCTGATGTGTGCCTGTGAACACGGCCACGCTGAGATAGCCAAACTACTGCTAGACAGACCTGAATGTGACACAAGCCTGAAAGATAAGGTAGGCAGTGGAGACACATACACCCGCAAGTACAGACACAATTCCGTGCAGCTGGAAGTTCAATTCATTAAGACAAAGTTATTTGCATTTCCTTTTCATTTAGAGAAAGCATTTAATGAAGCCCCTGAAGGTTCCTGGTCAGACTTTAGAAACCACAACACTGCCATCACATGGTCAAACTTAGTAGCAACATTTGGATACATTTTTAGCTAAAGTGGTTCTAGGTGTTACATGATAAGCTAAGTTTAAGATGAACAAATGCTCTAAACATTGTAGGAAACATCTAAATGAAAATAGACCAAGAAGATAAAAGACAACTCAGTATTTAATTACAAAATAAATCTTTGATATCACTGAAGATCACATGTTAATTTTGTATATACATACATATACTGTATACATACAGTACTGTGCAAAAGTCTTAGGAACCCTATTATTTTTTAAGGTACACCTTTGGTTATTGATATTTTTTGGATTTCTGCATTATTGAGACAGTACAAAAAAGATTTTATATTTCCAAATGTTACTTTTCCAACAAAAAATGAAATGTTACACAAAATGTTTGTATGTCAGAAATGAAAGTAAAAAAAAAAAGAAGTAAATGTGACAGTTAAAGTCCCCAGAAGAGCTGTCGCAGAATATTGCACACATTGTACCTGGAAACACTATAAAAAATAAGGCACACCAAATACTGACTTCCTTTAGTTTATTACTGTTTACTGCACTTTATAGTGTTTTCTTTTCTGTAGAAAGAGCTTCATTATTTTCGAAGGTATCTCTACTTTACAGCAAGTCTTTGCATGTGCCTAAGACTTCTGCATCGTACTGTACAGTAATTAGCTGGTAAGTTTTACTGAGCGTCTTGGAGAATCTGCCACAGCTCTTCTGGAGACTTTGACGGACACACTTACTTCTTTTTTTGCAAAACCCAGCAGTCTTTATTATGTTCTTGTTTGAAAAGTGGTCTGTTATGTAATGTGTTGCTTTTGTTACCGACATACAAACATTTTTGTGTAACATTAAATTTTTCTTGGAAAAGTAGATAACGTTTGGAAATATAAGATCTTTTTGTACTGAGTCAATAATGCAAAACTAAAAAAGACAATCAATAACAAAAGTTGTTAAAAACAATATGGTGCCTAAGACCCT
Source organism: Scorpiodoras heckelii (assembly GCA_028566435.1). NCBI lineage: Eukaryota > Metazoa > Chordata > Actinopteri > Siluriformes > Doradidae > Scorpiodoras > Scorpiodoras heckelii. The sequence continues at coordinate 22,893,068 of JAOVVH010000023.1, forward strand.
TTATTTTAAATTTTCTAGCGTAATTTGCCTTTAAGGTCCTCTTTGATTTTGAGCGACAGAGTCAACATAAATGATGTTTTATAAATGTGTATGTATCTTTTGCTTTGTAGTATGGGCACACTGCACTGTCTGTTGCCATCAAGTTCTCCCATTCTGAGCTAGTCGACCTTCTGAAGTCTCACGCTGAAAAGGCTGAAACTTCACACACTGCAAGTCTTCTCTGAGGTTGCTTGTACACTTCCTCTGCAGTAGCAACAGTACCTGCATTCACCCTCCAACTGCCTCAACCAGACAAACTGACCAGTGAAACTTATTTGGAAAGGAAAAATGGACTTTACTCGATTTGGATAAGCAACAGGCTACGTTTTACAGTTCTCTGAAGTGCAGTTCAGTGTCAAAGCTCTTAACTTAATGTGGATGAAGCATGGTACATTGTTACATGTTGTGTCCTGTTTTCCAAGTATTATTATATTTTTGTCAAGTAGAGAGCATTATACATGAATGTTACTATAGAGTCTATCAGATACACACTATATTTATTTTATATTGCACCTTGCTATACTGTTTTTTTTAAATTCTCCTCTAAAATATACAAGGCCTGTCTGAATATAATCTGATGAGCAAAAATTGTGTCTTCCATCATGAAGGTTATCAGGTAATGCTTTTCATGTTAAAAAAAAGGTTTATTTTGTCTTTGTTTTTAGCATGAGGCCAATACAATGGCAGGATAGCTCCCATACCAAATACATTCACTTAAAAAAGGTAACAGAAAACATTAGGCCAATGTTGGACTGTACTCCAATTCTGCGATGTGCTTCATGTGCTCTGGTCAGGTGAAGCACAATTGGTTTTGCTGGTTACACTTATGGATACATGGTCTGTCCAGAAAGTAATGAGAATGAAATTCCTGTGCTCTGTAGGGTTACTCATGGGGGTGGTGGTTCAAGCTCAGTTAGAGTGGGATCTCAGATAAACTGTAGGACCCGTTTCAGGTGCATTCTAGCCTTTGCAGTGCCCAGACGTTTGTTTTTGTGAAACCCTGCTGAAGTGCCTCATCACTGGAACAATGTAAGTGAGTTTTGGGCAACAGTATGCACTCAAGTACTTGGTAAACATTGCTAAAAGTGCATCAGAAACTTCTGAAATGTTATGGACATGCTTCTCTATCACCCAGTCGTTTAACAAGAGAGCCCAATTTCCTGAACAGAGTGATCACAAGAGATGAATCATGGGTGTTGGAGTACGATCCTGAGACAAAAAGACAAAGTGCTGAATGGCACATGACAACATCACCTCGCCCAAAAAATGCTCGCATGAGCAAATTAAAAATCAAGTCACTGTTCATTGTCTTTTTTGATTCACAAGGGATCATCCATTAAGAATTCTTACCAGAAGGCCAAACAGAAAATGGAACATTTTACCTTGGAGTTTTGGAGCGTTTGAGCAAGAGGCACTGTCAGTTCACCTCTTCATGGATCCTCCATCATGACAACACATCAAGTCACACTTCACTGGCTGTGAGAGAATTCTTTGCTGAAAGAACATTCCAGTCTTTCCACATCCACCCTATAGCCCTACAAAGTACAGTATAAGAATAGAATTTCATTCTCATTATTTTCTGGACAGACCTTGTGTGTGTGTGTGTGTGTACATATATACACACTGATCACACATAACATTATGACCACCTCCTTTTCTCTACACTCATTATCCATTTTCTCAGTTCCACTTACCATATAGCTGCACT
>JAOVVH010000023.1:22911795-22921805 GCA_028566435.1 Scorpiodoras heckelii
CCCGTAGGTGTGAATGTGTGCGTGAGTGTGTGTTGGCCATGAGATGGACTGGCGACCTGTCCATGGTGTACCCTGCCTTCACCCGATGACGCTGGGATTGGCTCCAGCCCCCCCCCGTGACACCGACTAGCGGGATAAAGTGGAAGATAATGGATGGATGGAAATTTTTTCCCCCAAGAACTAAAAAAAATGTGTAATCAGAACCAGGCTCATGTCCCTTTTTTAATTTTAACCTGTCATGTATGTTTCCATGTTAAACCTATTGACTGGCATTATTTTTAATGTTTAATGAGTCATAAATGAGGTTGAAGATTTGGTTAACTGTCTCGCTTAACTGTTCAGCCATTAGATATCATAAAAATAATAAAATCAAGAATACTGAATTGCATTATTATAATATTCCTACTGACTTCAGAAAAAAACTTCAACAACTGTGAAACAATTTCGGGATCCAGATATCACTTCATCTTGTTAATAAATTAATCTGCAGCACTGCAAATATATTATTCTCTGTATTTCTTTTACCCCCTTTATTCATTGCGGCTGTGTTTCTGATCTATCTCTTTGTGTCTTGTGTTTTCTTGTCTCCTATCATGTCTCCTACCAGCACCCCTCCCTTCTGCATCGTCCCACTCATGCTTTGGCGGTTGGCAGCCTGTCGATGAGAGTCATTGGTCGACGGCAGGCATAGTCAATGACCCTGACAGTGCGCAGTTATCGCCCTAATTAAGATGCCACACTTGAGTTAAACCGCTGCATTAGGATTTGATGGGGAATTGATCAGAGTGTCACAGGCAGCAATCGGAAGAGAGAGATGAAGAGAGTGAAAGAGGAGCAGCGATGGAGGAGGGAGGTTTACTCAGGCGCGCCACCTTCTTGTCAATGGCATCTGAGGTGCAGGGGTCAAAGGTTAAGACAATCTTTGATTCCACTTGATCATCCCACAGTGTCGCTGCTTGATGGATTAATTACTGTGATACTGAAGTGGCGGAATCTCAAGTGGGCTGTTAAACAGCGGGCAAGTGCCTGGAAGCCAATACGTATGTGCTTGTGTGTGTGTGTGTGTATGTGTAATTTGGTTCATGTTAATTACAGTGTTATTCAAATTGTTTACTCTCAAGTGGACTAGCAGAGTGTAGACAAACATGCACCTGGGGGTTAAAGAAAGAGTTTACACAATTTTTTGCCAATCTGCTTAGCCATTTTTGAAGCAGGAAGTTTGTTTCTTAGGTGTTAGACTGCAGCTCCAAGGCTAATATGGCTAAGAAGTACAGGAAGCTTATAGCCTTCATTTTAGCATCATGCAAACTGCATGCCTAAACCATCACACACTTTCCATGAGTTGGTAAACAACCTGAGATTTCTGACACTCCATGAGACACTGTTATCTATAAATATGGACAGATGAACACCAATGAATAAGCTTGATTTGGTAATTTGATGATTTCAAGAGCTTATGATTAGAAAGAATTTCAAGCTTCCTGCAGAAGTTCTACATGGTTTCATTTCTACAAATGGTTCTACACAGGATGATGAAGAATCCTTCACATAAGGGGATCATCAACTGGCAACCTGCAGTCTGGATGCAAACCCAGTCAAGTATTTCAGTGGACCAAACCAGGCATTTTCGAAAAAAAAAAAAAAAACTGTTTTCTTAAAGTGAACCATCATGTAGCAGATCCTTTGTTGCAGCCAGTCACATGTATTTATGTGAATTATTTACTAGATGGCAGCTCATTGAAAACGAGAAAAGCTTTCAAAGATTTTTTTGTTCATTTAAGCTCTCTGGTCCGATGGCTTGTTAAAAAAAAAAGAAGAAAAAGCTGATTTTAAATTAAACATTTACGGATTACAATGACTGTATGTTTCCATTTTCTGTTTCAAGTTTAATTCTTGTCTCATCTGTTTAAGGCCTGTGGCTCTAGTCAAAGTAGCAACACGTAGCACCAGTGCAAAAAAAAAAAAAATAGCCATTTCAGATGGTCTAATCTAATCATTCATCATTAATGGCTAAGCATTAACAGGTAACTGTTGTTATAATTCAACCAGGTTTTTTTTTTAATATAGCTGGACCTTTTTAATTGACTTTTAGTTGAATACCCTTGTTTTAGTAGTAAAAGTCATCATGAAGGCAGAATAATGTTTTAATTCAGTTTGTGATCAGTCTGCACAAGCATCAGCCTCAGGCAAGAGGCATAGTCCAAAGTTTAATGGTGGAATTGTAAACTGGAAGTAAATCAGAATATAATATGGCTCATGCATCATTTATGTACATGACTTATGTCTTGGCTGACTGACTGCATTTGTGTACATTGTGTACATTGCCTTCTCATTCCTTGGTTTTTCTTTATTTTTATTATTTTCTACATTGTAGATTAATAGTAAGGACATCAGAATTATGAAGGAACACATATGGAATTATGTAGTAAACAAAAAATGTGTTAAACAAACAAGAATATGTTTTATACTTTAGATTCTTCAAAGTTGCCACCTTTTTCTTTGATGGCATCTTAATGTGTTTGAGACCATCAGTTGTGTTGTGCAGAGGTAGGGTTGGTACACAGTTCTATCCCGTGAATAGCCCTTTTAAACTACTGTTCTAATCCATATTATAACAACCATTTAACGAAGTACAGAGAATCGACAGTCCATCATTACTTTAATACATGAAGGTCAGCCAAGCCAACAAACTTCAAGAACTTTGAATGTATCTCCAAGTGCAGTCACGAAAACCATCAAATGCTACAATGAAACTGGCTCTCATGAGGACCACCACAGGAAAGGAAGACCAACTTCTTCTGCTGCAGAGGATAAGTTCATTAGAGTTACCCGTAACAGAAACCACAGATTAACAGCACCTCAGATTAGACACAGTAGTAGACACATCTCAAACTCAACTTCATGTTTGAATTGCTGCAAAGAAGCCACTACTGAGGAAGAACAACAACAAGAAGAGAATTGCTTGGGCCAAGAAACACATGGAATAGACATCAGACTAGTGGAAATCTGTACTTTGGTCTGAGATTTTTGGTTCCACCTGCCATGGCTTGGTGAGACGTAGAAAAGGATAGCAGGTGGTTTTACATGTGTGGTTCACAGAGTGAAGCATGGAGCAGGAGGTGTGATGATGTGTGGGCGCTTTGCTGGTGACACTGTTGGTGATTTACTCAAAATTCAAAGCACACTTAACCAGCATAGCTACCTTAGCATTCTGCAGCGACATGGCATCTCATCTGGTTTGAGTTTAGTGGGACCATCATTTGTTTTTCAACAGGACAATGACCCCAAACACACCTCCAGGCTAGGTGAGAGCTATTTGACCAAGAACAAGAGTAATGGAGTGCCGCGTCAGATGATCTGGCCTCCACAATCACCTGATCTAAACTCAATTGAGATGGTTTGGGATGAATTGGACTGCAGAGTGAAGGAAAAGCAGCCAACAAGTGCTCAGGATGTCTAGGAACCCCTAAAGACTGTTGGAAATCCATTCCAGGTGACTACCCTATGAAACTGATTGAGAGAATGCCAAGCTTTCATCAAAGCAAAAGGTGGCTTTGAAGAATCTAACGTATAAAACATATTCTGGTTGGTTTAACACTTTTTTTGTTTACTACATAATTCCATATGTGTAGTTTTGATATTTTCAATATTGATCTACAATACAGAAAATAATAATAAAAAAGAAAAACCATTGAATGAGAAGGTGTGTCCAAAATTTTGACTGGTACTGGATCTATGTTCTGCATAGCTAAAGGCAAAGGTTTAAACTCCCTATAAGATGAAGTTTGGGTTTATCCTGCTGCACTTCAAATCAAAATCAAAACTGTTACAGTTTGAAAAGAAACATTGCAATGACCATCTAACATTTTTCAGAGTTTAACAGGAAGGATGTTATAGGAACAACTGGTAACACAACTATAAGCTATCATTTCTGTATGTTTATCACTATATTTACTTTTGTAGAATGTCCAAAAGACAAGTTAGCTCCTCTTATCACTTACATTAGAGCAGCAATAAATATGGTTCCCTGAGCAGCAGCTTTTTTTCACTATTAAAGGGGGGAAAAGCAGCTTGTCATATTGCCAAGAAACCATAAAGCACACTATACTGAAGATTTTCTCATGTCAGAAAACGTTGTCATAACTTTACCTCTGACTGTTATAAAGTAATGATACTTCAGACTTTCTAAAATGCTAAAAAAAAAAAAAACAACATCTAACAGAAAACTTTCACACATTTGTTTCAAGTGTCCATCATACAAGTCCCTATAAATGAGCTCTTCCTATACATAGACAAATTAATGTATTTATATCAAATTGTAATTAGTCTTAAAGCTGGAACTCTTGTCCAATCTATTTTTACAGACATTTCTGAAGCCTTACCTTTAAATACATGTAGTGACTCATTAGCATGTGTGAAATATGAGGGCAGATATACACAATATACAATGGTTTTTGGCTTTGAAATGAATGGTATTGTTGGTATAAGAAGCACAGCCAGTCTCACATGACATTGATGACAAGCCTAACACATCCATTTACTCACAGAAAAAAAAAACTTGCAGCATATGCAGTTCATTTAAGTGTATAGGATCAATTAAGATGGTATAAACTACAGTGCTGGTTGATGGCACTCATATTTTACATAGATATATGATGATCTTTTGATTTATGGCGACCATAAAATGTAAAAATCCTACCTTTTAAGTGGCATGCCTTTTTTCAAGCCAGCTGCAACTGGGAAAAAAATGTCTGAGGTTCTAAACAAGACACTGGGGACAACAACCCAGTCTGTATTGACAATATATGCCAGTTTATATGACCTGGGCATCTGCAAAGAGCTGAATGGAAAACATAGCAAATAAACAAATTTAGTGTCTGTTAGATGATTGCAGAAATATTTCAGATTTTTTTTAAAGAACATCATTTAAACAAATTATTGATGTTGCATATAATCCAGTATGTTAGGGATATAATTGAATATGAATACAATATTCAGAATGAACAGATGCATTTTAAACAAATTCACCATTCACTTACACCGGGCATGCATGCTGGTTTAACATGAACAAGGGAATTGTCGCAGATTGCTCAAATAATAACTTGCTTCCTGTGCATGTAATCAGTTACAGTATTATAAAGGACAGCCTTTATTAACACAACAGCTGTTATCAAAGAGAACAAGGTCAGCAATACTTGTAATTCCTTAACCATGTTGCATTTACCACCGGTAGCCAAGGCTAATGCTGTTTGTTTTCTTCTGGAAAAGGGTCACTTAATAAGAGCTTGTCAAATCAGGCAAGGATACATCATGACTGATAAAACCAATCGAGAAGCAAGCACGGGTGTCTGTGTCATCGGTTCTGAAAGACCCCCGTTTCTGCAATACAACCCCAGAGTTTTAAATCTAAACCTGGGCCGGCAGTGTTTCTAAAATTCTCAGTTAAAAGGGCTCGAAAACTTGTTATGTAGCGTAGCAAATGTGATGAGATTTAAACCTAAAGCATATTACTGTAGACATGGCTTAAAGAATGTGGTAGTGATGAAGTTTGAGCCTTTACATCACAAGATATTGGCTAGTGAGGTGCTAGATTTTTCCTTTGAACATTATTCACTAGGCTGCACTACTCCACAAATGAATCGTAAAGAGCTATGGTAATACAGGCCAACATCCCATAAATAATTTTAGGCAAATGGTATTTGAGCTATTGCCCAAAACGTGCTTTGAGTCTAACCCCACTTCAGGGGGCACTACATCTAGGGACACAAACCTTATATTCCCTATCCGAAACGTGGAGCTACAACCATAACAATTTTCATGTGGATTGGAAGGCCCTGTAGTCTATGTATATGATATTGCTGACTAAAAATGGTGAAGCAAAAAACTCTGACAAAAACTATATGATCACTAATGCTAGTTGCAGTGATCATAATTAGGCTACTAGTTAGCTTATATTTTAGGGAAATAGAAACAGCTTAATTTGTAAGAACACATTGTGGTCAGCTACAAGCAGAACACAGAAATAATCTCTAGTTGAAACCAACTCGAGTGATGTAGCTGAGCTTGAGGTACTTTCAGACCCAGAATTCACACACCCTGCTGACACTGCTGCCATTTCTACCTTTGAGGTTTTTTTCCCCCTCCCGTGTTTTCCAATGCTTCCAGTTTAGAGGAGTTTGGGTTTTATGCCAATTTGGATTTAAATCTGAATACAGCCCCAGATGTTTTTCGGCAGTTAACTGCATCGTATTATATCTCTACAGAGTGTATACCCACTTTGTGCCCAGTGTTCTTGGGGTAGGCATATGGAGTCACCACAACCCTGTCCAGGATAGAGCCTGACTGAAGAAGAATGAGTGAATCTGGTTAGATGAGATGTTTGCACAGCAAAAGCCCTTGCTGAGATTTATCAATTCTATTAATTACAGTACACAACCTTATACTAGTTGAGTACTAGTACTAGATGTCTAGTATATTTATCTAGTACATGACCCAAGTTATATACCAGCTCAGCACTTCTATACCACATACCAGCTCTCTAACCCATCTTTAATCCTTTTTTTTTTTTTTTTTTTTTAAATCTATGCAACATTATCATAAACCATAGTCATAGTCAATAGGAGGTTGAATAGACATGAAATAGGGCTATTTAAGTTATGTACTCTCTCCTGTTTAAATGCATGAAATAAGGTTATGTGAGGTTTCCAAAAAGAATGCATTTCCTACATAATATCATGGTCTATTCACACCTATTTGCACATACTCACCTTCTGTATTCCTCTCTTTTTTTATACCTCCCTGTCCTTTTACACACTCATATTACCTGGGTCCTTCTGAACTTTTTCTTAGTGGGCTGATTTTCTTTGCTTTCACCTTCTCACTCTGACTCTCTAGGATATCCTTTTCATCTGAATTTTCTTTATAGCTTCCCCTTTTAATCCGGAATTTACTTTCTTATGAGAACAAGCTACATCTCTTTGCATCCGTGCCCTCCCCTCCCTCATTCTCCCTCTCTTTTTCATCCTGCGCTCTGTCTCTCAGAGGGTCATTTGCCTTTTCAGATGAGATTATGAGGTATAATGGAGGGGGAGGTGGAGAGTGCTGAGACAGGGAGAAATGGCCTGCAGCAAAGATGGGAGATTTGATGGCTAGTCGATACAGCGGTCCGGCTGACAGAGAGAGCATGAGAGAAAAAACAGCTGAAGGAGGGAAGACACATGGGAGGAGGAGAAATAAGTAGAGACTGTGCATCTCACCCAGGAGATGTAAGCAAGACCTTTATAAAGTTTGTATGAAAACCATTTTCACTTCATGGAAATCAATTGATGTTGCATATCTTCTTCTTAATGGCATCATATGCCAATTCATGAATGAGTCTTCTATCATTATGATATGTCACATCAGTCTACTGATTATACCTCATAGTGTAGCTGACACTCACACTGATCGTAGCTTTTGCTCAGGCTCCTTAAACGCCCTTTATGGCTGCTTGGGGAGACAATGGTGCGATGCCTCTCTAACATCCCACTCCACATCTCAGGCAGAATGGAGTGGCCCATTGCCACGGTAACATTTCTATGGTGATGGATGGGGAGTGAAGATGACAGAATGGGGATTAACCTTGGTTTTATGGCTGAGGGCGGGGCCAGATGGCTGCCTGTGGTGTGGGAGGGGAAGGAGCCCCGCCTTTATGCATCATAAACAGGGCAAATGATGCATATGCAAAGTTACTCTAAACGATGAGCCATCCGTTACTGACTTAATAAGGGTTTTTTAATCAAACAGAGGTCAGTGCCATCAGAGACAATGACAAGATCAAATGTAGCTGCCAAGGATAAATGGGGATGGATGACTACCTATTCTCAAACAAGATGGTGAAGTGTCTTTCCTTTTGCCACCCCGCGACACACACATACACACACACACACACACAGAGTCAAATTCTCTTTCACTGCTTTTTTTGTCCCCCTGGGTGTTCAGTGTTGATGGAGACAGTCATCCTTGCTTTTACGACACATTCAATATTGTCTTGGATTGACACTTCCTGAGAGGGGGCAGTTATGGGTCAAGGGCCAAAGGCAGACAAGCCATATTTGTCCCAGTCATTCTTCCTTTGACTCTCTTTTTTTCACTTTGCCTCTCAGGTTACTTGCATATCAAATGGCATCTACCCACAGGTCAGTACAGATTCAGCCTTCAGTGTTTCTCCCAGTGGGCCCTTGTGTCACAACGATTAAGATTCAATTAAATCAGAATATACATGACATTATGAATGCTGACAAATAAAAGAAACTAATATAAAATAATACAATATAAAATAAACAACAACAACAACAATAATAATAATAATATTAAGAAGAAGAAGAAGAAATTTTGAAAATTTTCAAAAGTTTTAATAAAAACTTTAAAATTATACTTTTTTTAAAAACCAGAAAGCCCTCTTTGACATGCACAATTATGCTTTTTTAAAATCCACTTATGTGGAGTTTCCATGTATAGTACAAGTCCCTATGTAAACTGTTACTATAGAAATGATAACATATTAGAATGAGTGCATTAATATAACCATATAAACCCATTAGAGCTGCTGTTATAGACAATGAATCAACACCGTCTGACCAATCAGGATGTAGAATGAAACAGTGCTGTGCTATAAGCCACATAAATAATACAATCCAATCTCTTAGAAATAATGGCATTTTAAGATGTAGTTATTTAGTTAAGGGGTTCTACCCCAAATGTCGTTTAAGGTTTCACTTAAAATGTTTAAGGGTTTTTCTAGCGGGAAAGCTGAAAAAACCCATATGAGTCCCAGATTTTCTTCTGAAAAGTATAATTCTTTGGAGGTACACAAACATACGTACACATACACTCTCACTCACTGATTGAATGGATGTGAATTAAATGTGTCCCCTGATTGCTTGTGAGCTTTTCCTCATCGCAAACAGGTACAAGTCCAACTATAATAGTGTGTGTGTGAGTGGGTATTTGTCTCTCTGTCACCCTGGAGCTGTAATGTAAAGAGACATGTACGACTGACCCCCTACCTCACTGTTAACAGAGTGTCTGGCACAGTAATGTGCCATAAAGACAGACAGACGATTAACCTTGCTGGCCCTGCGTGCACACCGTGGAGTAAGTGTGGATGCATGTGTGTGTGTGTGTGTGTGTGTGTGTGTGTGTGTGTGTGTGTATGTGTGTGTGTGTGTGTGTGTGTGTGGAGAATGTCGTAGTCTAACATGTCACTGGGTCAGTTTTATAGGCATGTCGGTGGACAGCTGCTGAAAGTATAGAGGCTCTATTACAAGTGTTATACAGCTACTCCAACACGGACCATGACTTCCTACACTTAATGTGTGAGAGACATGGCTAACATTTCATTTAAAAAAAATTAAATAAGTTAACCCTAATCAGTGAAATGGAAAATCTCAATGATTTAAATGAATTTCGGCCATGATTGTCAGCAGGACTGTAGGAAAACTGAGAAAATGCTCAAATTTAGGTTTCCGAACAGCCTCCGAATGTTAGAAGAGCATCAGTTTCCTATAACAGATAATGCGAGGAGACGGCTTAGCTCCATCAGCCTGTCAGCCAATGACAGCAGCAATGAGAGCTGATGAAAGGTGATTAGAGACGATAGCTGTGCTGTCTTAGTGTCACGGCACATGACAGCAGTCCTCAGGCACAGGACAGAGTGGACGCATGTGAGAGAGAGAGAGAGAGAGAGAGAGAGAGAGAGAGAGAGAGAGGATGGACAGGGGATGCAGAGTGGTTGAGTGGCCATGGCAGACTGTCCCAGAGGATCTGTCTCTCTGCATTGACCCGCTGACCTGTAGGACAGCAGGACAGATCAGCACCTGGACCTCAGGCAGAAGAGACACGCAGACCTGGGAAATGAGAAATGGATGCAGACAAATACACCCATACATTCTGGTGCAAACACACACACACACACACACACACACACACACACACACACACACACACACACACACACACACACACACACA
>JAOVVH010000023.1:22957833-22971090 GCA_028566435.1 Scorpiodoras heckelii
CACTCTCTCTCTCTCTCTCTCTCTCTCTCTCTCTCTCTCTCTCTCTCTCTCTCTCTCTCTCGCTCTCTCTCTCTCTGGGACAATCAGGAAATTAAGTGGTGAGGAGCGGCCGCGGGAGCCGAGGGGCCGTCAGATAACATTACTCACTCCCTGCATCACAATTAGTGCAAATGGTGCATTACAGGGAAATTATCATCAATATGATATTAGCAGATGCTCCCTAAACGAATCAAAGGGAAAACTGCTTATTCCTCTGTCTATCTGGATAACGAGAAGATCGAATGAAGAGCTCAAGGGGAGAAGAAGGTGGAGTGACATGTTTAGAACAAGTGATCCGGGGCCACAGAGACAGAATTAGATTAATTCCGTGCAAGACGATTCCCTTGATCTGAATAATTCATATAAATATTTTCATTAGTGTTTTAGTCACTTCTGCATGACTCAGTACTTTCAAGGATAAATATTGACATTCCCATCAAGTTCATGTTGCCAAGTATTTGCCTTAACCATTCCATTACTCACATCTTAGGCGTGATCTATAGTAAACATATTGTTCATATCATATAATTAATTTTAGCACAGGTTATTACATTATGTGTTCAAGTCTGTAACATTATCAGTGTCATAAAACGCTGGTTATATAAGATGAAAAGCCACAAAATACAACACTGTTATTGTATTTTCCTTTAATTGCTTTAACGGCTTGTAGCCAGGGAAATAATGGTTAAACTGTGGAAATTTAAATCTCCCTTATGACAAAGCAAAGCACCATTATACAAAGCAAGCAGGCTATTTTGTTAATGCTGCCATGTAAGAATTGGCTATCTTGGCCAATAGCTCTTTCTCGTATATCTCAGTTCATTTACTTAGTGCACACTCAGCTAAATACAGATGCCAAACAATAATGTATCTAAATATGGAAAAGTAATGCATGTGTGACAGAGGCGGTGCCATGTGTTTTGATTAAAGAGAAGCATGGACAGAAAAATGCTTTCTCTACTATGCTGAAAACAGTGCATTACATTAATGAGTCCAACGTCTCATCAGTTTTAAAAATGTGTTCTGTAGCTACTTGCTTTTTGTATCCTGGGTGGTTTATTCAGTCTCAGAAATTTCTCTGACATTTGATTCACTAATTTCCCCATTGCATTATATTTCCTCTTGTCGATTAGCTGAACTGCCACAGTAAATAAAATGTCACGTGGCTGATTGATGGTAGCAAAGGGAATTTCCTTCTGCTTTGGTTGTGTTAGTGGTATTTTTGTGGGTTTTTTGCTCAAATGTGGAGGGATCCTGAAAAAAAAGGAGAAAGGGGAGAGGAAGCAGGTGTCTTACATCAGGAGGAACCCTTGAGGCAGGTGACCTTACCAACGTGTGTGTGTGTGTGTGTGTGTGTGTGTGTGTGTGTGTGTGTGTGTGTGTGTGAACAAGCGTCTAGGTCGATGGTTCTCAAAGTGAGGTCTGAGGACCATAAAGCATAGCCAGACATTCTGCTTTTTTGTTTGTAACAGTGTTACAAACCCCATCTCCAGAAAAGCTGGGACACGCTCTAAAAATGCAATAAAAACTGAACCTTTAATTTCTTAATTCACTTGAAGCTTTATTTAACAGACTAAAGGACAAAGAAAAGATTTTCAGTGTTTTCAATGATGAACTTAATTCTATTTGGTAAATATATACACAACTTTTGAAATTTATGCCTGCAACACACTCAAAGATTTGGACAGAAGCATGTTTACCACTGGGTCACATCACCTTTTCTTTTAATTATACTTTTAATCATTTGGAAATTAAAGATTCTAACTGTTACAGTTTTGCAAGTGGAATTTTTGACTGTTGTTATCGTGTGAATGAGAGCTGCTCAATAGTCCATGGTCATTGTTGTCTGATTCTCCTTTTCATGATGCACCATACATTTGCAATTGGAGACAGATCTGGACTGTAGGCAGGCCTGTCAAGCCATGCTGTTGTAACTCGTGCAGAACAAGGCCTGGCATTGTCCTGGCAAAATAGACATGGAATTCCTTGGAAAAGACATTATCTTGATGGCAGCATCAAGATACCAATATAAGCCTCTACATCAATGATACATTCACATACATATGCAGATAACCCATGCCATGGGTACTGATGTACCCAATGCAATAACAGATGCTGGCTTTTGCATTTTTTGTTGGTAACAGTCTGGATGGTCTTTTTCATCTTTGGCACATGAAATCCAATTTCCATTTTTCCCAAAAACTATCTGAAACATGGACTCATCTGACCACAGAACATGTTTCCACTGTCTTTCTGTCCATCTCAGATGACTTTGGGCCAAGAGAACTCACCAGTGTTTCTGCACAAAATTGGCTTCCTCTTTGCATAATACAGTGTCAGGTTGCATTTCGTGATGCAGCGGTGGACTGTGTTAAGTGACAATGATTTTCCAAAGTCCTCCCGAGCCCATATGTCCATAACGGTAGCATGACAGTTACTCAAACAATACCATCGGAGGGCTTGAAGGTCATGTACATTCAGCAGCAGTTTCCACTTTTGGCCTTCCTGCACCGATATTTCCCCTGACCCCCTGACTTCCCTTTTCTGGAAATGAGGATTGCAAATGCAAACTGTAGTAACTTAAAACAAGTTAGAAATAATATCAACATGGACTGGAAGGATTTTAAATGCATAATGATCCTAATAGTTAAATAGTTGGATTAGATTTATAAAATAAAGGTGTCCTGAGGAGGTTTGAGGAAATTTTGTTATAGTGAAAGTGGTCCTTAAAAACAATTGAGAATCCTTGATCTAGGTCATAGCTCAGAGATGGGTACTGTAGAACCTAAATTACAGTACCCTACAAATATGAAAGAAATTGAAAGATGTGACATCAAATAAGAAAATGGGACAGTAAATTCAGAACTGATCAACATTAACAAAAAAGGGAAATGATTGGTGCTTATTAAAAATGCTCATTTCTGATTGGCTGCAGCACATGGCATTCTGAGATAAAATTTCACACCTAGGGTTAACTTCTATCATTACCACATTCTTTAGATTCACACCATATTTTGTCAAATTTCATCCATGGGGCTCTGCAACTGACACATTTCAATATTTCAAGAACTGTTTAAGTAACCATTTTGAATTGATGTCATTCGTGTTCTTACTTTATGCAACAGTCGCATGGGCGTCGCCGCCATTGAATCGGAAAGGGACGTGTCCCCTTCACATTTCATAATTATTCATTTGGACCCCCTCTCATTTAACATAAAATATTAGTTCACCCAGCGCTGTTTCTATTGCTTCATGAAAGAATCCATTACACCTGATCGATAGGAGAAAAGACATACCACTGAAAGTCCACTCTGGGTTTTCCGGGTTGCCTACAACAACTCGCCGCATGTTAAATGAATGTTCAACTAAACAATGAAATATTAGGAGTAAGCTTTGCCTTATTTACTTTAAGTAGCCGTAGGGTATTCTTGGCTGATGATCAATTGTTTGCAATATTTGCTCCCTCCCCAGACACAATGGACTTAAGGAAATTCTTTACAAAGAAGCGGAAAGTAAGTCAAAATTTCCCCACAGGACGTTTTTGTTTTCAATGGAAATGTTAGCGCAGTTAGCTGGATAGTCAATGTTAGGATATCTATCAGCTAGCTTAATGTTAGCTATCATTTCATCCAAATACAATTATGACATAAAAAACTATCATTGATTTGTTTTCGACAGTACCGTATTGTAATGCCGAGAATGAGGCCAAGTCCGCTCTGATGATATTTATTGTTTTCCTGTTGTGATGTGAAATTGCAGTGAGTGACCAGAATACTTCTGTAGCCTAATTTAGGCTACTAGCATCATCATTATAGATTATCAGCAAGAATGAAATAATCACATCAGAAAAGATTATTGGGAGGTTAGTGTTTTTACCAGCAAGTATAAAATGATTGCATCCAAAAATGTTATTGGGAGTTTAGTATTTTAGCATTTCAGTATTTTCTGCATAAAACAGTATTTGGTTCATTGTCTGACAAATTAAATTTTTAAAATTCAGATGATGAGAAGACCACTGTTATTTTTTATTTCGGCAACCCGTTCACCCCATCATCTGGAGATCGCTAGTTCAAGTTCGGGTGATGCTATAGCTACCCATAGCCGGGAGCTCAGAGAGCAAAATTGCCTGTGCTCTCAGGGTGGGAGGGGCAGCATACGTTCTCTCCCATGTCAATCAGAGCAACACTGTCCAATCACGGGCGTCTGTGAGCTCATGCTTACAGAAGGGGGGTGGGAGCACTTTCCTCCGAGTGCATTTACACCGCTCCCGGAAGTTGCATGAGCAGCTAAATAAATAAATAAAAATAAAAAATTAGGTGTTTAACAATCTGTAAAAATACACCAGCATGCAGGAAATGGCATCTAATTCATTAAAATCTTTCTGGGGGAAGACCCCCAGTGTGTCCCCCTCACATTAAAAATGCTTCTGACGCCCCTGAACAGTCGTATTATGCACCGCTATGCAGTATGTCTAGTTTGTGCTTGCTTTTATCAAAAGCGTTTATATGATGTTATTTCAGAAATGCTGTCGACTTTGCACTGCATTATTAGGAGCATGCAAATGCTGAAAAGCTACATAAAGAAAGCAAAGTTGTTCAGAAGAAAGAATTACTCCTTCATATCCAGCCATTTTACACGAGACTGGCTAGATACCAGGCTGAAGATGTAATAGTCGTACACCATGTCCAATCAGCAACGAGAATGTGATTTTTCAATAAAGACATACCTTTTCTATATTTTGATTTAATGTTAATGTTTTCTGAAGTTCCCATGTTTTCTGATTAGCTCATACATTATTCATTTGTAACTTTTAGAACACAGGACTAGAGGCTGGTTTAGACCAGACACGTGTGCGTACGTGCATGTGGCTGTGTGTGAGAAAAGCAGGGTGAGGCATGGGGTGGCCAGGAGAGGGCTGTTCATTTCACAGCTATAGTGGGATTATGTTCAGGGGGAGCAGTGTGGGTAATCCTGACCCTTTTATCTCATTCAAACATGCTGCTAATTCAGCAGCACATGGCTGGCACTGTGGCTAGTGCACTAATCAGCGCATCACTCTCTCGGCAGTGAATAAACCTCCATTCTAATCCCCAATCAGCCACCCTGACACCCATTTACACAACCAGACACCCACACATACACACACACCTGCAAAGAGGTGGCATTTGCTAAAAATGTGCTCTCAATGGTAGCTAACCTTCTGAGCAATCTGTGCAGGTATGTATGATTTTTCATTCAGAAACTATTAGTTCTACAAGTACAGTCAAAATCACAGTCAGCAGCTGTACGGAAGTAGCGGCAGATGAGAAAGAGAAGTGGTAAAACTAAAGAAAAACGATTTGTACCCACTGCTCCCATCAGTGCTTTTTATAATTGTTTGCATGCTTGTTTGTGCTACAAGATTTAGTAATGGATAGAGAGAGAAAGATTTACTTTCTTAATATGAGATATGGTGTCTTTTTATTTAAAATATTAGACATAAGACACAAATTTCTTCAGAAACTAGGATACAAATTGTGCAGAATTTTGTGTACGACAAGTGTGCACATCCCTGTGTTTTATTCCTTGTACACCACAGCAATTTGCAATGATTAGAGTTATTTTTTTAATGTATTCCTGAACATGATGTCATGCTTTTAACAAGAACCAAGTTAGCTCCTGTACTAATGATCATTAATGCTAGTGCAGCTATAAAAGTCGCTCCCTCACCAGGATCTATTTTTCTTTCTCTTGAAGTTAATTAGACAAAATGTATGATATATTGTCATGAAAACAGGAGATACTGGGAATGTCAGACTTTCTGAAGACTTTCCTGACACTGACACTGGAGACTCCTTCTATAAATGTTAAATAAATATCACACCTCCTTAGAGAAAATTTCAGCATATCAATGATTATATATTTTCCTTTGTTAAATTACAAGACATTTTAATCAGTATGTTGTTAGTCTTAGTTCATGAAGCGTATCCACCATGTATTCAATTCCCTGTGTACATTATTACTACGGAAAAAACATTAGAAACAGTGCATTAATATAAACCTGTGAATTTAAATAAATCTGACAGAGCTGCTGTTTAGAAGATTAATCAATACCTTCGGACCAATCAGACTCAAGATTTCAACAATGATATAGTATAAATTAATATGATATTAATGTAGATACAGCAATGCATACAGTAAGTGTCTTTATTTCTGCCTTATAGCACAATGATACCTTAAAACCTTCAGGGAATGCTTCTTGCCCAATCAAATTACTCATTTGGAACTGTTACATAACATTTTTTATAATACTTGGTGTACATATGGTACAGGCGCTGTAGACAGAGTAAAGCAAGCAAGTAAGTAACTAAGGAAGTAAGCAAATAAATAAATAAATGCAACTACAGTAGCTCCACACCTCACTATTAAACAGATTTGACACAGGATAAGCCACATGTATTTTAAGTGGGCTTCCGCTTGGGGAGAGGCACTGCTTTATCAAGGATATAAAAAAGTGATGAGATATTGATATAACTATCAAAGGCACATTTCAAAACATGCCATCTCATCAAAGAGACAACTGTATTATTAAACATGGTTGAATATAAAATTACACAACATTGTTTGAGGGTAATCATTTTCATACGCACCAGATCAATGGGAAGTACATGTTTTATGTCGTGTCCTCTCATAATCTTTTACAGAAGAGAAGGATGATGTACAGTAAACATCGCTGTTATGTAAACGCACTTACTAACAATTGATCATGCTTTTGCGTAAAAGGTTATTTAACAGGCATACACAAATGGTATGGACCATCCAGATGCTAGACACAGTCTAATGATTCTAAAGTTGATTAAAGTTTGAAAGATAAAAATTCCTTAAATGGTAAGAAGAAAAATCAGCCTTCTGTTATAAACAATGAAGAACAATAATGTATTAATAACCAAGGGTCAGATAAAACATTTTAAACAATGTGTAATGTAAGCAGGGATGAATAGTAAATCCTGGTCTGGCTGGGTCAATGACAGAAGACTCGGGGAAACAGGCATTAGTAACACAAAGCATTTTTGTGAATGAACTTCCTAATCATGTTTTTAAGTGTTTGATTAAGCCACTCCACTAAGCCATCTATTTGTGGTTAAAAACTGGTGCAAATTGATTTATTTCCCAGCTTGTGTAGTGTTCATGACATAAAGGTAGTGCCCTGATCAGTTAGGATAGCTTTCGGGATCCCAACTCAGGGGAAAATGCGGAACAGGGCCTCTGCAACACTGCATGCTGAGACATTGCAGAGACCTAGTCCACCATCACTAACACAACGCAATGCTCATGTGCAGTCTGGACTAATGGCCTGACAAGGTCCATGACAATTTTTTTGAACGGAACCTCAATCAATGAAACAAGGCACAATAGCGCTTTTGGGGACGCCAGTGCATTTACCAGCTGGCACTTGCAACTTGACATGCACCAGTTGTGAACATAGCCACGAATGCCCCGCCAATAGAATTGAGTCATGAGATGTGTTTTGTCCTGCCTCAGATGTCTTGCCATGGGATTATGATAAGCTGCCTGTGTCACTCATTACAACCTATCTTGAATAATAGAGAATATGAGTGTGACATTATGCTCGATTTTCTGACCATCAATCACCCTCACTTGGTCGAAAGCATGCCTCATAGTGTCGTCACGTCTGCTCCAAGGAGAAATCCCCTCCAAAAGAAGAGAGGTGGGGCTCTAACTACCCTCGGTGTACCCCTGATGTGGAGCCGATATCAAAAGCCCTGGCATTGCCTTCCCAGCCATTGCTGCACTCTGGTACACCTGTGCCTTGGTAATGCAGGACCCACACACAAGCATTCCTCTCACTAATGTGTTAAACCCTACATAATCTGTCCCAGAATTAGTGGACGGTGAGACCTGGGCTAACTGCTACTTCCATGCTATACTTTTAACCCTTGAATTGAATTGTGATGGGCACCAGTGGACACCCATGAATATCCCTGTGCACGCACCTCACTTTCACTGACCATGCATTTTTCAAAGCCTTGCATTGAATCATGCTTTGATGGATGAAGGTCTGATTACACCCAGAGTCCACCAAGGCCTGATGTGTACCTCCTTGTACTTGGTGCATTCCTGCTCAATTGGAGGCTCATGGCATATCAGGGATCCAAATCAATGTCCCCACCTCTGTGTAGAGACACAGATCCTGGTGTGTCTACTTAGACTTCATCTCACTTCTTGTGGGCATGGGATGTTCCCCTGTGAAGAGACAAGCAGAGAAGTTAGCAGCGTTGGGCAGGGCAAGGGAGGTGGGAACCAGGTCAGAGGAGCTGGAACCATGGGAGAAAAGGGTAGAGAAGAGGGTATGGCATTTCAAGAGTGGCAGTGTCAGAATAAAAAATTTAGGATTTAGGATTGGCTCCAGGTAATCGTCTGCCAACTGCACCACCTGGGACTCACGCAATGGACCTATGCTGGTTTTCCTGCTGGAAGTCAAGCTGCAAACAGCTCCAGCACCTGGAGATTTATGAGCTGCTCTTTCTCCCAATCCCCCACCATCAGCTACTGATGACTGCAGTGAGAAAGGATTGTCCCCTTTGGAGAGCTGTAATGTCTAGAAAGGCCTGTGGTCATCTTCCGGTGTCCGACCAATGCACTGCAAAGCTGACCTCTTCACACTGGAGTATTCCAACTGTGGCAGTGGCCCCAGATGCTGGGCAGTGAGCTGGGCTTCCCCAAGTAGCAGGGGAAAGAATTGCAGGGCCCATTGCTCCTCTGGCACCTGATGGAGTGTGGCGAGGGCCTGGACAAGCTAAGTGAGCTGGGAGGTTGTCATGACTTGTTGAGTCTTCTAGCATCATGGCTTTTGGTACCACTGTAGAACCTTGGCAAGAGTCAATGCTGGAAAACTCAAATGGGCTTTTATTGTCCCAACTTAACTATCACTTTTCAGTGACTTTAATACACACACACACACACAGACACACACACAGACACACACACACACACTTGTGGCTCTCCCTGCAACACAAAGAATCACACAGGAGTAGTGAGCCACAGGTGAGAATCATCTCACATTACCTCCTGGCTCCCCCTGCTCCTCTCTGCTCGCCTTAGCCGTTCGCCGCATGCCCCAGGTGCCACATCCAGCTACGCATGAACCAATGCATGAAGCTTTGACTACTCCACCCTGCAAGCCAGCACATGAGAAATAAATGCATACATTACTACATTTCATGTGCATTGTGGGTATTTGAGTAGTCTCAGCAATGTACAAAATTGAGGATTACAGGGTTCCCACAGTCATGAAACTCCCCATGAAAATCTCATTTTCCAGGCCAGGAAAAGTCACGCAATTAAGTAAATTCAGTAAATTAAGTAATTAACTTTACTTAATAATAATTTACTTAATTAAGTAAATGAAGTTTTGGAAAAGTCATGAAATTTGTTTTTGTTTTATGTAAGGCTTGTTTAATTAATTACATTATGTGCTCTTCAAGGGATAATTTTTCATTGTGCAAAGTCCTGCAGGATGAAAGTTTCCGCTTGAATTGTCATAGTCTAACCATCCCTTTAGATAAGGGATGGAATGGAAGAGGTTGTTAATTTTCTTTCAGTAATTAGGCCCAGGCAACATGGTGGCTGTCTAGGGTTGGTCCTGCCTTGTGCTCTACACTGCCGGCTAGGCACCGGATCTCCCGTGACCGTGGGGACAGGAATAAGCGGTTAAGTGTGGGTTTCCTCCGGGTACTCTGGTTTCCTCCAACAGTCCAAAGACATGCATGTTAGGTTGTTCAGTCACTCAAATTGCCCATAGGTGTGAATGTGTGCGTGAGTGTGTGTTGGCCATGCGATGGACTGGCGACCTGTCCATGGTGTACCATGCCTTCGCTTGATGACGCTGGGACTGGCTCCTATCAATATTGCGCCTGTTTTGTTTGGATGGATCAAATATATACATTTATTCTCAAAGCAAGATGTTTTTCGAACTCCCCTAGGCCTCTTTCCCCAACACGATAATTTGTAAGGATGTTGCTTTATCCATTACTAAACACTTTTGAGGCTTGATGTACAGCTCAATAGTGCCGTTTTGATGTCGTGATTCATACATTATAAACTGTAAGTCACAGAAGATGGTGAATTGGCACATTCAAGGTTATAGAAATGTACATACACTGTAGCTAATTTATGAGCATCAGAGAAATTCATACAACGGCAATAAATTACAGCTCACTTGCAGGCTTTTGGCCTTTGGCCTAATGATATGACTCAGTGGATGGATAAAATGTAGCTACCATAAATAAATAAACATCTACCATAAATCTAGAACACAACAACTGTAATCAACTGATTTCTTTCCTGCTTGTGTTCAATTCTGCGTGTTATATTGCTTTTTGAATAGCAGCACAACTGGATTTGAAACAGTGGCTGTGGATTTAAAGTATTTCTGTAAACAGAAATACTCTTTACATCTGTGCAAATACACACACACGGCCAATTTATGCAATGGTGTGTCCAAGGTAGTAGCTGGAAATACTCTTTACATCTCTACAAACACACATGCACAAACACATATAAACACACACACACACCTCTAATGACTGAATATGGTCCTGTGGGACTTAAGCTTGGTGTTCAGAGCCATTTCAATTAGTCTAAACTCACTTATACACCAACACACATGAAGACCCAGCCTCAGACACACAGCCCCACACCATCAGCCCCAGGGGTAATTATGTTGATAAGCCACTGAAACCTGAGTGTGTTACTCAAGCTACACCACACAAACCATAAGGGAACTGCTATTATTTTCCTATTGACCATCTTGCCCAGAATCCCCAACCTGTCACAACTCAGAATTTAGGCTCGCTGAACTCACCGGGCTATATACACATATGTTTGTGTGTAAGTCTAACTGTAATTGAGCTCATTTTTCATTGTACCCGTATACGCTGCTTCTTAGACATACTTGTCCAGATCAGTAGATCCGTCCGAGATGAAAAAAAGATCGTCATAAACAGATGTAATTTTAATTTGATTATTTGTTAGCATGTTTTCACTTGTCCACAGGGACCACATGGAGAAACGCAAGGGAGACTCTCTCCTGGGTATTCATCAAGGCGAAGTGAGGCAGCCAAGTTACTAACCTGCTTTAAAAACAAAGCTACTAATCTTCTACTGCATAAAAAAAAATCTATTACTTGATCTTACAATTATTACAATTAGTCATTTTTAAACCCCTTTAGAAAGTTTTACCTATAAATACCTATAACCTTTATACTTGCGAATCAACAACATTGAACCGGTTATAACCAAACAGTCTGCAGCCTTGCAAGTACCAGCTTAAACCAGTGAAGCTTGGGTATTAACATAAGTGTATGTGTGATGCTAGATGTTACAATGGCCAGGTTTATATGTACACGTTTTTGTCATTCAACTTGAGATCATTCTGATTGAAGATTTCAGGTTAACTCTATACATAGGATGTGATTAAATATGGTCTGGTGTTTACCTGCACCTTTAAATGGAACAGCTGTGTGATGTGCACATCATGCTTTCTTCTTCTGGCTGGATCCACTTTTGTTGTTGGATGGGATGGGATTTATGTTTGCAGTATGCTGATTTCAAAGTACACCAACAGTTTTTAGTTTTTTCAATGTGTCAGTCTACCCAGTTTCATTCAGTTTTTTTGTGGACTTGTTTAAAACCAAGCTCTCTGCAGAGGTCTATTTGAGCTTGGAAGTCCCAATTTTGAGATTCATAATTCACCACACATTTAGGTCTAGATAAGGTCACGGACAGAAAGAATGCAGCCAATAATTCAATCAGGTTGAATTATTTACATGGTACATTTTTTCTTTTGATTAGATTATGAAAACGTTTAAACGAACTCTCTGCAACTGATTGAAATTTCAATCAGATATGCCTTTTTATTCTGAGCGAAGTGTTTATATGGACCATTTTTATTCACAGTTTGGGCTTTTATACAGATCATAATCAGAATATTAGGATCCATGTAAACCCAGCCAATGTCCAAAGCACTGTCCTAGGAACATCAGCACCATGGCCAGCAGCCACAACCAAGCAGAGGCATGTCAACCGGATGCAGAGTCAAACGCCCATTTATTGGTTAACTGCACAGCACAGCTAAAGCTGAAAGTTTAGTCATGAATGTGTAGTGTGAAGGCAAAAACATGGGAGAAGGAAATAAATAAGTCCTCTTTTCTGCAACCTAGTACTAACAAGTTTCTCTTGCTTAAACCGACAGATCCCTCCAAGGAAGCTGGTCCTAGAAAAAGGTCCTGAAACTGCCCAAGTAATCATAAACTTTTTTTTTTTTTTTTTAGATTTGTTCCAGGTGTCTGCTGAAGGCAGGCATGTGTTAAAAGTCAAAGTTGTACGGAGAAAACGCATGGGAAACCATCTCCTCCTACACAGCTGGACACTAGTAATAAACATTGAGAAGGAACCACACCAGACTGCTAATTTTTTTGGATGGTCTAGGTAGTATTATGCACTGAGAGTTGGGCACTGAGCTAGTAGTGTTGCAAAATAAATGCAATAATCCACTTCATATGGGAAAAGGCCATGAAAGCCCAGAACCAGGACCTGTTCAATGATCAGTCTTCTCCTAAATTTGATTTACCACTACGATACACAACATCCAAAACCATTGCAAAAAACATTTACCCCATCTTCATCTGTGTGGGAAATCCCACTAAACACCTGCAGGAACATAACAAGAACATTTCAAAATATTTAAAAATTCCCAAACTGACAGGAATCTCCACCTTCTCCTCTGATCCCATTAACTAGTAGACACTACCTCTATAACAACCTTTTACTAAGGGTTTCTTCCTAAAAGAAGACTTTGAAAGAAGTCCTTACTGAGAGCAACACAAATAGACACATCTTGTCTTTCACCAAACATCATTGGAATTACAATTTATATTGAGTTTTGTGGTTAGAGGAACTTTGGGTATGGCACAGTAATTAGTGGAAATGGATTGTTTCATGTTTTTATGCCTCAGACATGAAACATTAGCATGTACTGTATGTATGAAGTCACGTCTTCAGACAATACAGTGTGTGGGTTAGACACAGATGAGGTATAGAAATGTGCATGTTATACTTTAATCTGTTCCCTCTTTTAACTTGTGTGTGTGTGTGTGTGTGTCTGTGTGTGTGTGTGTGTGTGTTTGTGTGTGTGTGTGTGTGTGTGTGTGTGTGTGT